>JAJMSD010000095.1:0-34566 GCA_030558265.1 [Candida] pseudocylindracea
GTCGATGTTGCTGAACTCGTTGGCGAACTCTGCGGTTGTGTGTGCGAAGGACGAGCTCGTGCTGTTCCCGCCGCCGAGCGGGATGTCGTGCGGGGAGTACATGTCTGCGTACATCGACGTGGCGGGCGGGTACTTGGTGGACGCGGCGGCGACGGGGACGTGCGAGTTCTGCTCGATGAGCAACACGAACGCGTTCTTGGCGTCGATGAGCGCGACATACGCGCACCGGTGGCGGGACTACGGGATCTTCATCGCGTTTGTGTTTGTGAACATCGCCGGCACGGTGGGGTTGTACTACCTCTGCCGCGTGCCGCGGACCAAGAAGACGAGGGCTGCGGTGGCGGTAGCGAGCACGGCGCTGCTGAGCGAGGGCAAGGAGTAGCGGCCACCGCGTAGAGCCGCGGCGCGCCGTATCGGCTGCACGGAACAATCCGGAACAATCAACGACGCATCTTCCGCTGCATGTATAACCAAAAAAAACGTGACAAGACGCAACAGCGCGCGCCCATAACGCCACACGGACGCCGCGGAAGGCGAGCCTGCGGCACGGGCGCAGGTGCGGATCGCACAGACCGTTGCTACGGTTGGTGTGGCGTTTGTCATCACGTCCTGATCTCCCCGCAACCCGATCTCCCGCGCCCTGAATCCTCCATGCTGTTCACGGGAGCGACCAAGCCGTACTTCCCGCCGACCGACAGCGCGGGCGAGACGACGCCGCTCGACCCGGGCACGCTGTTGTACACCATGGTGCTGCACGCCACACACAAACAGGCCGACAGCGCGAACCCGTTTGCCGACCCCGGCACTGCCGCGCACTACGCGCGGCAGTATCACGCGCACCGCTACGGCGGGCGGCACCTCGTCGACGCAGACGCCGTGTGGCTGGAGGCGGAGGACGCGCGCATCACCGCCAAGATCGACTGGAGCGTCACCGGCTGGGCCTTCGTCATGTTCATGGGCCTCCAGATCGACCGCACGAACTTGTCGCAGGCGCTCAGCGACGGCTTTCTCACAGACATTGGCGTCAGCACAAACGAGTACAACACCGGCAAGACCATCTTCTTCTTGAGCTTTCTCTTGAGCGAGTTGCCGGCGGCGTTTCTCGTGAAGCGCGCCGGGGGGCCGAGCCGCTGGATCCCGTGGCAGATCAGCCTCTGGCTGCTCGTGGTGATGGCCCAGCTGGCGGTGTGCAACCGCGCGCTGTTCTACGCAACGCGTCTTCTCCTCGGCGTGTTGGAGGGCGGCTTCATCCCCATCATTGTCATGTGGTTGACCAAGTTCTACACGCTGGAGCAGCTCCCCATCCGGCTCCTGGTGTTTTGGTCCACGGGGCCGTTGGCCAACGTGTTGCTGGCGTTGTTGGCGTACGGCCTTCTCCGGTTGCGCGGCGTGTGGGGGTTTGCCGGCTGGCAGTACTTGTTTGTGGTGGAGGGCGCGTGCACGCTTCTCATCGGGCTTCTTCTGTTTGGCATGATGGCGGAGCTGCCGGTGCGGCCGCGGCGGCGGTGGCTCGACCCGCCCGGCGGGCTTCTCGGCCCGCGGGAGGTGGTGGTGTTGGTGAACCGGGTGTTGCGCGACGATCCGATGAAGGGCTTGGACGAGACGGAGCAGGAGCACGCGCTGGAGCTGGACTCGGTGCTGAGCGAGATCGCCCTCGCCATCTCCACCAAGAGCACCCCGGTGGTGGCCCCGTCGCTGGAGATGCATGACTTCATGGCGGCGGTGTCGTCGCCCGACCTCTGGCCCATCTACCTCCTCGGGTTCATCACGTTCATCCCGCTGGGCACCGTTTCCGACTATCTCCTGCTTAACCTCCGCAGCCTCGGCTTCTCCACCCTCACCACGAATCTCCTTCTGATCCCGTACAACGTGGTGTACCTCGTGTTGCTCATTAGCATCACGCGGTTGCTGGTGTGGACGAACCAGCGGCTGCTTGCCGCGTTGGCGCAGCCCCTCTGGTCGTTTCCCGCGCTCTTGCTCTTGCTGTCGCTCCTGCAGGGGCCGCCGCACCCGTGGGCCGCGTGGGCGCTGATGCTGCTCTTGCTCGGTGCGCCGTACGTGCACGCCGTGTACGTGGGCTGGTGCTCGCAAAACACCTTCCTGCCGCGGCAGCGCGCCGTCACCACGACGGTGTACAACATCTGCGTGCAGCTCGGGCGCGTGGCGGCGTCGAACGTGTTCCGCGAGGACGACCTGCCCGGCTACACGCGCGGCTACCGCGTGCTCACGGGCGTGTGTGTGTTGACGGCGGTGTTGTTGGTGGCGACGCGCGTGTACTACCAGGCGCGCAACCGCGACAAGCAGCGTGTGTGGGCCGCCATGGACGCGGCCGAGCGCGAGGAGTACCGCGCCTCCGCCGGCGACACGCCCCTGCGCGCGGACTTTCTCTTTGTGTACTAGTCATGAATGCATCCTCACGCCGCATGCGATCTGCGGTCCCCTGCGTTAGCCCGCGTCACTAGACCCCATTCGGCAACCCGATTGTGTGTTTATTGTTGTTTTGCCGCTTTGGGTAAAGAAATGAACATGCACTCAGGGAGCTATACGGCTGCGGCACCCGCCTCTGTTGTTCCCTGCTCTTCCGTGCTCCTCTTCTCCATGGCGAACGAATCCTTCTGGGCCAACGTGTCGCTTGGGCCCGCGCCCGAGCACGACCTCAGCGGCTTGTTGGCTGCCCCGACCACCACCGACATTGACCAGATCATCGCGCAGACGCTCAGCCTGCTCGACGAGTTGGACATTCCCGTGGGTGCCGACTTGCGCATCGACTCCGAGCCGCGCAACCACCTGCTGAAGCACTCCCGCCAGCTCTCGGGCACCGCCATCTTTGGCTACCACCACCCGCCGCTGCTCTCGCTCCCGGGCGGCGCCGGCCAGCCGCCCATCGACTTGACACAGGACTTGGGCAGCCCCAGTGCCTTCTTTGCGCCGCCCGAGCGCTCCCTGCTGCAGCCCCCGACGCTGCAGCCGGGGGCGCCGTTGGCCACCATCAAGGGCCTGCCCGAGGAGCTCCAGCCTGAGGAGACGCCCCGTGAACACGTCCTGCCCAAGAAGCACTCGGACGACTTCCACATCACCGGCAACCTGCCCCGCGCCTACAAGTTCCCACGCCTGCCGCCGCCGGTGCAGCCCGTGGTCAACAACTACCTGGTGCAGTACCTCAACAAGCTCCTGCAGTTCCACAAGCACGAGCTGCCCAAGCAGGCGGCACAGCCGCTGCCGCAGCGCAGCCCGCAGCACTTGGACGGCGGCTATCCACAGTTGCTGCCCGACCGCGTGCTGGTGGGCTACGCCAGCCCACTGCCGGTGGCCCCAGCTGGTCTGGTGTCCATGCGCGGCATCCCCGCGCTCCAGCCCCCCACCCCCACCCACGTGCTGTCCTCGGGCCTCCACAACATCCTGCCCGATGCCTTTGCCCAGCGCTACGGCCAGTACAGCCCCGCGCACCAGCGGCCCGTGTTCGACCCGTACCACCAGTTGACGGGCGACGTGGTGACGCAGACAGTGTTCGCCGGGCCTGATCCGTTTCTGCCAACGCCCCTGCCGAACCTCCTCCAGCACGCGCTCCCCTACAGCCTGCTGCCGGTGCATCCCTCGGTGCTGCCGCAGCTCACACAGCAGCCGTTTGCGTATCTGCCTGCGCACACGCAGTACGCCCTCTACCCGAGTCTAGACCACGGCAGCTTGACAAGCCCGGTCCAGGACTACGCGGAGTGTCCCCAGACCCCCACGCGCAGCACGCCGCGCAAGGGACTCGGAATCTCCAAGCCGCAGCTCCAGTGGGGGGAGGTGGTGGTGAACGACCACACGCCCAACACGCTCGACCGCATCCGCAAGACGCCGTCGCCGCTGCGCAAGCGCGACCCGGTGCTGACGCTCGAGCAGGGCGAGATCGACCGCTACATTCTGGGGCCCGACAAGAACCGCCTCTACCACTGCACGTTCGAGGGGTGCGACAAGAGCGGCTCGCGGCGCTACAACATACGGCTGCACGTGCAGACGCACTTGCTGGACCGCCCGTACGAGTGCCCACGGTGCGACAAGACATTCGTGCGGCAACACGACTTGGTGCGGCACGAAAAGATCCACGAGGAGGGCGAGTTTGGCTGCGAGTGCGGCAAGCGCTTCACCCGCAACGACGCGCTCAGGCGGCACCGCCAGCGCAACGTGTGCGTCGGCGGCGTGCCCGACCCCAGCGGCGTCGTCAAGCCCAAGAAGCGCCGCGGCCGGCCGCGCAAGAACGACCGCGGACTGCCGGTGCTGGACGACGAGTTGTGGCTCGACAACATGCTCGAAGTGTAGCTATAGCTAGAACGGAATGCCGTTCGTCATCTTCTGGAACCGGTCGTACACCCCCGTCGCGATCGCGCCGTTCAGCTCACGCACCAACTTGCGCATGTAGTGTGCCGCGTCCGCCTCCAGCATGCTCGGCACAAAGCGCTTGCGGAGGTGCTTGATCGTCTTGCCCTGGAAACACGGCAACCCCAGGTCGAGCATCGGGAGCACGCACTGCACAATCAGCTCCATGTGCGGCCGGCACGCGAGGAAGCCCTTCACGCACAACTCCTCGAACCAGCGGAACGCCTGCGTGTCCGTAGACCCGCCCATCACCATCACCATCTCCTCCGTGAGCTTGAACGGCACCGCCTCGAACGTCACGCCGCCAGGAGCAATGTCGAAGCAGAAGCCAAAGTCAATGTGGAGAATGTGGCCCTGGTCGTCGTACATGATGTTCCCGTTGTGCCGGTCCTTGAACCGGAGGAGATACAGGATGATCAGGTACGCCGCAAGCGACTTGACAAACGCCGTCCGCGCCGTCTGGAAGCCAATCAGATCCTCCGGGCCAAACTTGGACACAAAGTAGCCAAACAACTCGTTCACCGCCTCCCGACCAAGCATGTCGCGCAGCACCAGGTTCGGCAACACGTCAATCACGCCACACCCGGGCGCCGACGCCGTCACCCGGTACGGAAACACGTACATGTCGAGCCCGCACGCCATCCACACCGTCCGGAACACCAGAATGAGCTGGAGCGCAAGCACGTCCTGCCGGCAGTCGTCACCCACCTTGAAAATGGCCGCCTGCCGCTTCTCCACCCACATCAGCGTCCCGTCCTCGGCGGCCACCTCCTTGCGGATCTTGAACGTCGCCATGAACGGCGCTTTGGCGTGCAGCTGCAACGGTCTCCCCAGCGTCCGCTCAATGTCCACCACCTTGCCCGTGGGGTCGCTCGGGAGATACACATCCTTCTCCACCACAATCTGGGCCATCTCCCTGTCGATTGCCGCCTTCTTCTCCAGCTTGGGCTTGCCGATAAACGGCTTCAACTTGCCGCTGATGCCCGTCACCTCCGCAAAGAAGGCAAACTCCCGCTCGTAGTACGTCAACTGCGCCGGCGTGAAGTGCTCGACAATGTGCTGGTTCACCCGGTCCAAGGTGGGCTTGAGCAGATCCTCCACCGTTGCCTCCTCGTCCTTGTAGCTGTTCGCCTTCATGTTCCACACAATCTGGTGCGCAAAGAACTCCAGCACCCGCAGCGTCTCGAGAATGAACCGCTCCACGTACCCGAGCCCGTCGTAACGGAGGATCTGCACAATCTGCGGCACGTAGAAGAAGGTGGTGTTGACGTCGTGGCCCTCCAACACCCGCATCGCGTACTGGATCACAATCGGATGCCGGTTGGCCGGCGGAAGAAACATCCCAATCGCGTCAATCGGCAGCACCGGCGGCATGTACACCAACTGGTACGGCACCTTTCCAAGCACCCCCACCTCGTTCTGCGCCCCTGTGTACAGGGCCGGCACAAGGAACTCCACCGCCTCTTCCACCCGCAACGCCGCCCCCGGCTGCGCCTCCACCAACCGCCGCACCGTGGCCGCGCCCACCTTGGCCATCCCCTTCACGCCGCGCTTCACCAAGTTCACCGCAAGCCGCGGCAGAAGCGCGTATGCCTGTGCCAAAAAGGCCTCGGCCCCGAGCTTGGCAAGGGAGTACGGCAGCAGGGTGTTCACGTACTCCCCCTGCACCTGGGTCGGGTTCAACGGCGCCACCCACGGACCCAACCGCGCCACTTCGTCGTCCATAAACTGCAACAACACCGCGAGTTTGCGCTCGCCCTGGGTGCTCTTCACCTTGAAGCCAGCCAACTCCCACGCCACCCGCCGCAAACACGCAATGTCGGTCCCGAGCTGAAGTGCGTTCGATCCATACGGCCACACCGGCGCCTCCTCGAACCACTGCAACAGCGCCTCAAGCACCATCTCCATGAACTCGCCCGGGTGCGGCGTGCCCAACCGCAAGTGGTGCCGCATCACCAGAAGCAGAAACTCCACAAGCTCAAAGCGCACCACCCGTGCGAGCGGGTGCGTGCTCGCGCTCGCCATGTTGGTCAACCCCACCACACAGAACTCCGTAAAGAGCTGGAGAAGCGGCGCCGACGTGAACCGCGTCGCGTTGAAGTGCAGCTGCAACAACCGCACCACGTACCGGTGCAGCTGGAGCATGCTCTCGGCGCTGCTCGCACCCCGCACAATCGCCCCCAGATCGCTCGGCAGGTACTCCATCACCCGGAACTCGGGCGGCATCGGGTTGCACGCGTCCAGAAACAAGCCCTGCCGCCGCGCCACCAGCACCTTCCACCACCGCACAATCTCCAGCACCAAGAGCACCAGGTCCGACAGCAGGTTGCGGAGAATGCTGAGCCAGATCCGCGAGAGCACCTCGTTGAACTGCGTCCCAAGCAGCACAAACGGGAGCTCCACCACATACCGCATGAACTCCCCGCCGTCGTGCTGGAACAACAGCAACACCTGGGCGCACAGCTCAAGCGCGTCGAGCACCTCCGCGTCGCCGCCCTTGCTCCGCACCAACGTCACCTTCTCGCGCGCCGCCTGCTTCATCCGCCGTGCGTTCATCGGCTCTGCCAGCGCAAGCTGCTCCATCAAGTCGTTGTTGAACGCGCTGCGCCACGTCACAAGCAGAATGAACCCCGCCATCGCCGTCGCCGAGTGCAACAACCCCACCGGCGCGTTCATCTCCGGCTCCGACTCGCCCGCCACCTGGAGCGCAAACAGCACGCCATACTCGACGCGCCGCGGCGCCACGCCGCGCCCGTGCCCGTCGCCCCCGCACTCCGCCACGTAGTCGCGCAACAACGACGCCACGTCGTGCGGCGCTGCCGTCCGCGCCAACTGCACCCACTGCTGGGCCCGCTCCACCAAGCGCTCAAACGTCTTGACGCGCCACGCCCGCAGGTCCGGGAGCATGAGGTGCGTGTTCGTGTGCCGCGTCTTGAACTGCGTCCGCGGCAGATACTGCGCCGTGTCCGCGTCCACAATCGCGTCGTACGCCACCGTCAAGAGATCGAGCAACGTCGCGAGGCACGTGTAGTGGCAGAGCACCAGCGGCACCCGCTTCACAAGCGTGTCGCAGCACTGGTCCGCCACGTCTTGCAAGTCCGGGAGCCGGTGCATGCACAACACCATCAACTGCGTCACCTGCTCCAGCACCCCGTGCGCCAGAAACCGCTCCTGGCGATGGCACTCCCGGTACACCCGCAGAAGGTAGCGCCCCACCACGTCCATCGCAATCGGCCCCACATACCGGTCCACCTCCAGCACCCGCACGCTCGGGTCCAGAAGGTACAACGGACTCGCTGCACACCCGCCCAGCCGCAGCCGCAACCGCTCCACCATCAACATGGCCGCAAGGAACATCACCTTCATGTCCAGCACCTGCCGGAACGAAAGCTTGACCGCCAGCAGTCCCGCGCCGCGCGTCGCCTGCTCCACCACCGCCTCCACGAGCTGCCGCTGCGTCTTGGTCGCCGTGTTCAGCGACCGCCGCCGGAGCACCGTGTTGAGCTCCAAGCTCAGCTCCGTGCCGTCCCACATGGTCTCCAGCGCGAGCGGCGGCAGCAGGTGCGCAATCCGCACAAGCCACCCCTGCACCTTGCCCTGCACTGCCTCTGTGAAGCCGTGCACCGCAAGGTTGAACCACATGTCGCGCACAAGCCGGGCCGTGGCCGGGTCTGCAAACTCCACCGGCGGCTCCAGCAGCTCCGGGAGCATGACCGCAAGCGGCTCGAGAAACCACTCCATCTGCCGCGCCACGTGCGCAATCTCCAGCTGCGGCCGGTGGTGGTCTGGCTCCGGCGCGTGGCCAAGCGCCACAATCGCCGTGAGCGTGAACGTGAGGAGCTGCTTGAACAAGACCGGCGACGAGCGCGCCGCCGCCCCAAGCTGCACGCGCGCCGCCACAATGTCCGCCACAAGCGGGGCCGGCGACTTGGCGTCGAGCGTCATCTTGGTGAGGAGCCGAAGCACAAGCAGCACCTCGCGCTCCGCCACGTGTGGCACGCACTGCGCCAACCCACCCACAAGCGCACGGTCGAGCGCCGCGTCGCCCCGCTGCACCTTTTGCGTGAGAAGCGTAACCACCAACGCTGCCATCTCCAGCGTCGGGAACTCCCGTGCCACCACCACCATCGCCGAAATGGCATTGGCAAGCAGCCGCAGCACCCCGTCGCTCCCGTCCGGCTGTCCCTCCACCACGAGGTTGTTCAACGCGTACACACACAGCACCACCAGCTCCTGCGAGGTGCTGCCACAAACAAGCACCACGGCTGCCGCCGCCGCCTCCACCTCCGCCCTCCGCGAGTGCGGCAGTGCCGCAAACAGAGCGAGTGCTGCAGACACCGCAGGCAAGTTCTCCGGCGCCTCCACGCTCACAATGGCCGCAAGAGCAATGGCAGCGGCCGAGTCCGCGCCATGAACCGCCAGGTGGGCGTCCTCCGACAGAACCGTCCCGGCCGCAACCGCCGCCGCAATGATGGGCATGGTGCGCGCATGGCAGCTGTGGTGCGTGCGCGAGGCCGCAAGCGCCCACTCTGCCAACTCGCGCGACGCCCGCACCACCAGCGCACCCAACACCCCGGGGGCCTCTTTCTGGTCCAGCACGCGCATCTCTATGCTCCACTGCGCGAGCCGTGCGGGGGTGCAGCCGGCAGCGGACGCCAACATGGCAACGGCGGCGTCGGCCGCCAACGCCACAAGCTGCGCCAGCCCGAGACCGTGCTGCACGCGCGCGCCCACCAACTCGAGGTAGTCGCGCGACGCCGCAATCTCGTCGGCGCCTGCATCGGCCCCGGCGAGGCCCTGCGGCGTGAGCAAGCGCACCGCCTCCGTCAACACCTCCGGGTGCTGCGCGCAGAACACCGGCAGCGCGGCCGCGGCACGCAACACCCCCAGGAAGGCACACACGTCGCTGGGGCCCTCGAGCGAGTAGTAGGTGCGGACAAGATCAAGCGCAGCGGGCGCAAGCAGCGGGAACTTGGCGCCGAGTGCAAAGGCCGCGGCGGCCACCAGCTCGGCCACCACATCGCACGGCGGCACCAGCACCGGCACCAGCGCCGCCGGCGCCGCGTACGCCCGCCGGGCCGCGTCCCCGCACACCGCCGCCAACAGCAGCAACACCCGCGCCGCCAACGGCTCGGCAGGCACGGCAGGCGCCGCGCGCGCCACCACCACCACCGTTGCAGCTTCGATGCCGGCGCCAAGCGACGCGATGCTCGTGTCCAGCTCGCTGCGGTAGAGCGGCTCCAGCTTGCCGTGCGCGAGACCGAGCCGCACGAGGCGCTCGCGGGCGCGCGCGTGCACCAGTCCGCGGGCGAGTCCGAAATAGTCCATGGTGAGTTGGTTTCTACGCGCGGACGAAGCGCACGACCAGAAGCACCTCCCACGCGCACTTGCGGGAGGCGACTACGGCAGCCGTGAGCGGCGGCGGCGTGGCGGCGAGCACCCGCTCGGGGTGGTTGCGCGCGCAGAGAAGCACGTAGGCGACGCCGCCGGGCGCGAGGACCGCCGGAAGCGCGTCGAGAAGCCGCTGCGTCACCTCCATGCCGTCGGCACCGCCGTCCAACGCAAGATCGAGCCAGCTGCGCGAGCTCGGTGAGCTGGGGAGCGCCGGCACCGCCTCCGCCGGCACGTACGGCGGGTTGAACACGAGCACGTCGACCAGCCCGGGCCGGAGCGCCGCCGTGAGCAGCGTCTGGAGCACGTCGACCGCGGCGCCGTTGTGGGCGGCAGTCGCCACGGCGCCGGCACACGCGTGTGGGTTCACGTCCGTGCCCACCACCACCAGCCGAGGCACGACCGCGTGCTGCGCAAGGAACAGCGCCACGACGCCGGAGCCGACGCCCACCTCGACCACGAGCGGCAGCCGGTGTGCAAACGCGTGCTCGCGGAGCCACCCCTGCTGCTCCTCCAACGTGTCGAGCAACAAGAACAGATCCTCGGCCGGCTCGTACACGTGCTCCGCCGTGTCCACCAGCGGCGGCACCACGGGCGTCGAAAGCATCACGGCGCATCGCAGCGGCGGCGCACGATGGCTCTTCCGCAGCTCCCGCCGCAGCTCCCGCCCAAGAGCGGCCTGCCGAGCCCCAGCCACGGCGCCGTGCAGCCGTTCCCGCTTCCCGCGTACCTCACGCAGTTGCCGACGCCCGAGCTTGTGCGGTTTGCCGGCGACCGCGCGGCCGTCGAGGGCTACGTCGCGAGCCACGCGCTGTTTGCGCTGTTTGCCGCGGAACAGCGGACGGTGGTGGCGGACCAGCTCCAGCAGCTCGCGCAGTTGGCCCTGCGGGCGCAGGCGCTCAGTGCGCGCTACACCGCGCTCAACGACCAGGCGCTCCCGGAGTACCACCGCCTCGAGCGCGAGTGGCAGGACGCCGAGATGCACATGTTGGAGACGCTCGAGCGCTTCACACCGGCACACCTCCGCAGCCGCTTGCAGGACGCCGTGGCACAGGCAGACGCCGAGTCGGAGGCCCTCCGCCGCGAGATGGAGACGGGCGACGTGCTCGCGCGCCTCGGCGAGTTCCGCGCGGCGCGCCGCACCTACCACATGCGGCACGAACAGGCTGCTCGCTGGGACGAGGAGCGCGTGGTGGGCGGGCGCTAGCACCGGCAGCAGGCCGTCCGTCTTAGTCTACATACACGTCGGCCTCCACGTCCGCCACGCACGCGGCCGTGTCGGCGCCGTTCCCGCCGTACACCCCCTCGTAGTACGCCATGCTCACGCCGTTGAAGAAGTGCACCAAGTTGTGCGCCCGGGCAATGCGGCGCACGCCGAGCAACAATGGCGTGCGCAAGCCCTCGCTGCGGCCCGTCACGTCCACGGCGACGTCCACCCCTCCCTCCTCCTCCTCCTCCCGCTTCGCGTCCACCTGGCCGAGCCGGTCGGCGAGTCCCTGCCCCTCCGCCTTGCCGTCGTGGTAGATGGCGTCCTGGTTGTCGGTGACAAACAACCACTGCGCGAGCTGGAACTCCTCGCCGCCAAGCACAAGCAAGAGGTCTAGGAGCTTGCACCCGCCGAGAAGCGCGGCCGGCGGCACCGCGCCCTCGCCCGCCTGGAGAAACAACAGCTGCAACGCCCCCGAGATCCGCATCCAGTACGGCGCAAGGTGGGTCTCGTCGAACTGCAACGACGCCGCCCGCAAGCACACGTACGCGTGGAACTGGAGCTCGTACAGCGCCAGCAGCTCCACCACGTCCGCCATCCGCCCCACCACGTCCGCAAGACTCACGAGATACCAGTTGCGCGGCAGGACCGCGAGAAGATACGCCACGCGCCGCATGTACGTCACCCGCAGCGCCACCTCGCTGTCGCTCCAGCTGAAGAGCGTCAGCGTCGTCAGCAGCTGTGGGTGCACGTGCAGTACGAGCTCCAGCATGCGCTCGTCCCGATCCGTCTCGAGCCACTGGAGCACCACCGGCGCCCACATGCGGCCCGTCTCCACGTCTCCAAAGAACAGCGCGTCCCCGAACAGCTCCAGCACAAGCGCCTTCCATGCCCGTGTCTGCGACACGCCGCCACACACCTCCATGAGCCGGAGCGCCGCGCCCGCCAACCCCAGGCCGAGCAACGGCAGTACCACCGTCGACACCACGCTGCTCACCGCCGTGCCCACCCGGTCCGCGTCGAACACAATGAGTGGAAGCTGCGGCACCGTCTCCAAGAGCGCTGCCACCACCTCGCCCATGTCGCCCTTCACCGACGCCGCAAGAAGCTTGCCAAACACCTCGCCCATGTCGCGCCGCACCTTCTTCTGCTCCAGAAACTTGGAGCGGTGCAACTGCACCGCAAACCGCAGCACCAACACCATGAGGCGTGGAAGCACCGCTGTGTACGCCGCCGGCGCCGCCACCACGTCGCGAAGCATTGCCGCCGCCGGCTGCCACCCCTCCTCCGCCGCATCGCTGTCGCCCGCCTCCACGTACTCGCACATGAACTGGCACACAGCCTCTGGCGCCAAGTCGCTCGTGAGCTGCCGCGCCGGCGCCTCGTTCCCGAGCCGCAGCACCATGGCACGGGTAAGAAGCTCCATCGTCTGCTGCTGCCGTCCGCCGTCAAGCGCCGCCACAACACGGATCACCTGTTTGGGCGACTCGCCGTACGCCAACACCGCCTCGAGTGTCTCGAGCGGCTCCATGTCCCACAACGCCTCGAGCAAGCGCCGCGCCCGGAACCGAAGCCGGTTCGCCACGTGCGCCGCCGTCTTGCTTCCGCCGCCGTCGAGCATCGACTTGGCGCGGCGCTCCGCCCACGCCCACACCCCGAAACTGCACTGCACCGCCTCGTGGAACGCGAGCCGCACGTTGAGCCGCGCCGGCGACTCGCCCGCCGTCTCTGCCGCCTCCTCCTGGCCCAACACCCCCAGGAGCACGCTGCCAAGAAAGCCGGTCTCCGCCGCCGGGCTCGCTGTCGTCTCCAGCGGCGTGTGCACAAGCCGAAGCACCAGCTCCACACACCCCATGAGCACCACCACCTCCTCCCCGGGGTCGCCGGTAGCGTCGGAGAGTGTCTGCAACCGCGCAAACAGCGCGAGAATCTGGCGGCAGCACGAGTCTGCAAGCGCGAACGCCGCGTGCGCACAGTCCGCGCCAAAGTACGGCACGCACGCCACCGCGTACTGCGCCCACGCCTCCAAGTCTCCCGGCGTGCGCGCGCCGCCCAAGCCCTCCACCACAAACCGGAGCATCGGCAGCTGCTGCTCGTCGCCGCGCACAAACAGCCCGAGCGACTGCGGCAGCGCCGCGGCAAGAAGCCGCCGCATCGTCACAAGTCCGCGGTACACACAGCGGCGGTCGCGCAGCACGAGCAACACTAGACTCTCCAATGCCGGTGCCATGCGCGTCTCCAGCGGAACAAACCGGTCAATGAGCAGAAGACTCGCGGCAAACGCCTCCGCCTGTGCCGGGTTCGCTGGCTCCAGCTCCACTGCAAGCACGCCCAAGCACACATCCACAACCAACCGCAGATACAGCGCCAAGTCCCACTGCTGCCGCAGCACCGTCGCCATCCGCTCGCGCGCATGCTGCGTCACCAGCACCTGCTCCGTGGCCATGGCCTGCATCACCTGCGGCGCCGCATCCACAAGCCACTCCACCTGGTGGAGGTCGTAGGCAAGCCGCCGCCAGTCGGGGGCCGCGGGCTGCTCGCCAAAGCACTGGTGCGAAAGCAACAGACACACCACGAGCCGGAACAAGCGCTGCGCCGATCCTGACGCCACGGCGTTTGCAACCCACCGCCCGGCGTCGCTGTCGCCCGCGCCGCACTGCTCCACGATGAGCAGCAATGGGCGGCCAAGCACCTCGTCAGCAGCGCCAATGTCCGCGGTATGTGTCCACACCTCGCCGAACGCAAGCACCCGCTGCGGCGGCGCGTCCTTGAGAAGAAGCGCCACGAGCGCCGCCTCAAGGTTTGCCGTCGACACGCTCCGACCAAAGCCCCACAATGTCCGCACCACCTCAACGCGGTGCGACCCGTCGTGGGCAAACATAACGCCCCAGAGCCGCTGCACCGCCACCTGGAGGAGATGGAGCCGTGTCGTGGTGGCGGCAAGCGTGCTGCCGCTGCACTCGTGGCGCACAAGGTGGGGGAACAAGGCTGCGACGGCAAAGGCGCACGGCACCGTCACCGTTGCCGGGAGCCGCTCGACCATCCCCACCACGCCACTGCCGTCCCACCCGCCGGCGTCAAGAGGCACGCGCTCGAGCAAGAGCACAAGAACTGCCGAGAGAACATCGACGTGGGCCGCAAGCGACTCGTCCCCCGCCAACAGGCGCGCCACGAGGTCCGTTGCAACACCGAGAAGAATCGCCGCATTGTCCGCCGCCAGCGTGGGGCTTGCAAACAGCTCCGGCGAGGCATAGGCCCGGGCAATGCCCGCATACGCCTCGTCCCAGCTGCCGATGGCGCTGTCAACCGGCGGCACAAACGCGCGCGACGGCACGTGTGCAAGCAACTGGCGCGCGACGGCAAGACGCTCGCCGGTGAGCGCGTCCAGGGGCGATCTGTGAACCTCAAGCAACGCCGCAAACGCCACCAACGGCATGTGCACCACCACCATCTCCTCGTCCTCGACATTGAAGCTGGCGAGCACGTACTCCACAAGCGGAACGTCGGGCTGCAGCGTCACCATCGGGAACACGGCGCCCCAGATGGCGTGCAGCTCGATCAGATCAAACAACAGCAGACATGCCGCCACCACCTCCGGCGCGTGGGCATGCTGCGGCAGCAGCGGGTCCAGCACCAGCGCGCATGCACGCACGAGCGGGACAAACACCAGCGCCACCAACGGGTGGCCGATCTCCCAGCGGTCCATCAACGCCAACGTCATGCGCGCTGCGTGCACCTGCTGCGTGTGTGCGGGAGTGCTCGGGTCGCCGGTGCCGCCAATGAGAGCAAGAAGCCCTGCCGTGAGAGACTCGCGGCCGTAGCGGACAAAGTACTCCTGGCGCAGAAGCGAGTCGTCCGACGCAGAGGCCGCATCCTGCTCGGGGCCTAGCAACCACAGCCACAAGCGGCGGTTCAAGGACATGTCCTTGCGGTGAACCGTGGCGCAGGCGCCGATCACGAGCCGCAGCCGGTCCTGCGGCGAGCACAAGACCTGGACGCACCCCAGCCGGAGCTCCAACTTGTGCACGAGCAAGTCAAAGAAGCCCCGCTGCACCAACACGTTGTCGTCGTGCAAGCCCTTGCAAAAGGCACGCACAAGCAAGCCCACATCCGGCGTGACGCAGGCACGCGCCTCTTGCGAAAGCACGGCAAGCGCCTGCTCCGAGGACGCCGCGTCGCCGTCCACAACGTAGTTGAAGGACGGCAAGCGCTTGTTGCACCACGACAAGGCGCCCAAGCGCTTGTCGGGCAGCGACACGACGCACAAGAAGAGGCACAGCCAGAAGTGCGCGTCGTTGTCGAGCTTGGCCTTGAAGGAGTCCACCAAGTCAAGCACCTGCAGGTACAGCTCGCTCTGCTCGTCGTCCAAGCCGGGGAGCAACAGCAACACGAGCGGCCGCATGACGTGGCGGAGCAGCGCCGGCGTGAGCATCACGAGCAACTGCTGGTACATGCTGATGAGCTGGGGCTTGATGGCAATCAGCGCGTGCGCCATGAGCGGCAACACGCCGGGAACCCACACCAGCACAGCCTCGTTCAAGCACTGCGGACCCAAGATGGAGAACACCTGGAGATACGTCTCGAGCGCCTTGGCGTGCACGCCGCTGGGGAGCAGCGGCACCAAGCAGGCCGCAAGCGTGCGCAGCACCTGGAGCAGATGCGGCACCCACTGGCCCGCCGCCCCGCTCAATGCCTTCTGCAAGCGGTGGAGAAACAGGATGTAGTCGGCCCACTCGTTCACCGTCGCAAAGAGCGCCAACGCGCGCTCGACCTGCAGCGCGTACTTGCGCTCCGCCACCGTCAGCGGCAGCCCCGACCCCTGCCGGAACGGAAGCGGCAGAATCGCCCGCAGGAGAAACGTGTTCTTCTGCGACATGGCCGGCAAGCGTGGTGTTGACGTGGTGGTTCGCTGCCTCCGCCCCGCAGTCTGTACAGGACATGGTCACGTGTTGCTACTGGGTCGCGGCCCACCGCTTGGCGTTCGCCATGAACGCCGAGAGCAGCGGCGGCGCCGGCTCCGCCCCGGGGAACGTGTATGTGTCGCGCTCGACGCCGTCCACGTGGCTGCGGCCCACCACCGCCTGGCGCTGCGCGCACGCCGCCGCCGACTCCGCCGTCCCGTGCTCCTGCTCGAACGCGAGGAGCCGGGCAAGCGCCCCGGCCTTGACCGCGTCGTGCGTCGCGCTCACGGCGTCCTCGAACGCCGCCCGCACTGCCGCCACGCCCTCCCCCTCTGCCACCGCGCCCTCTCCCTCCTCCATCTCCGTCTCCACCACGAGGTCAAGGTAGTACTCCCACGTCGCGCGGTCGCCCGCCGTCTCCGCCCATCGCCGCGCCACCGCCCGCGCCGCTCCGTACTCGCCGTTGTCGATGTGGAACTGCACATACCGCGCCCACACCGCGCCGGCCACCGCCGCCGACACCGTGCGGAGCGCCAACTCCATCAACGCGACGCACCGCTCGAGCTCAGCCAACTCGTCCTCCAACTCGCCGTACGCCACCCACGCCTCCGTGTTGTCCGGCTGGTGCAGGAGCCACGTTTCGTACACCTGCCGCACGCGGTCAAACTCCCGGAGGCCCTCCTCCATCGCCACGTACCGCCTGAACACCGACGCCTTGCGGCCCCTGCTGCGCCCGATCGCCTGGCCGAAGAGCCTGCGTGCCCGCGCCGGCCCCCCCTGCGCCACCTCGTACGCCGCAAACGCACCGTACACCTTCGCAAACACCACCCCCCGTGGGAACTTTGCAAGGCACGCCGCGTGCACCGCGCGCACCGCCTCCGGGTCCTCGTGCCGCGCAGCGTACTCCGCGTACCGGAGCCACAACCGCGCATACTCGCGCCACGCCGGTGTTTTGGCGTTGCCCTCCGGCGCCACGGCAACCGCACGCGCAAACCCCGCCGCCGCCACCGCCGGCGGCCGGTGCCTCTCCACCACGTCGAGATACATGCCCCAGAGGTCGTAGTCGCGCGGCGACTCGGAAAGCTCCTGCTCGTAGCGCACAAGCCGCCGCTCCATCGTCGCGGCCGCCCCCTGCGCGCCGGTGCCAAACCGGCGCTCCATCGTCGCCTGTGCGTCCGCCACGGCGGCCTTGGCCTCCGGCGAGAGCAGCGTCTCGAACCGCACAAGCCCCTGCCCGAGCACCTCGCGCGCCACCTGCATGTCGCCTTCCGCCACCTCATACTGAGCCCACGCCACCAACAACGGCACCACGTCCGCCTCGGGCGTCGCCGCTAGCCCCATCGAGTACACCTCCCGCACATACTCCCGGCTGCCGCGTTCCTGCTCGAACCGCGCCCACGCGAGGTATGTCTCCACACCGCCCACCGCCGCCGCGCACCGCTCAAACGCCACCCGCGCGCGGTGCACGTCGCCCTGCACCACCTCGAACGCAACGTAGCGCTCCCACACCGCCAACGGCGGTTTCCACCGGAGCCAGCGCTGGAGCGCGGCGCGCACGCCCGCTGCGTCCCCCAGCAGCTCCTCCAACCGCACATACGCCTCCCACGGCCGCGGCTCCATCGGCATGAGCTCCACCGCCCGCTCGTACACGTTGCGCGCGTGGTTCACAAAGCCCGCCCGGGCCTCCGCGTCGGCGTAGTGCAACCACGTCGCCACGTGGTACGGGTCCACCTGGAGACACCGCTCAAACACCAGCCGCACGCGCGCATAGTCGCGGTGCAGCGCCTCGTACATGGCGTACTTGTGCCAGGTGCTCATGTTGAGCCGGTTGCGGCCGAGCGTCTCTTCAAACTGCCGCCGCCGCGTGTACTGCTCGTGGCGGAGCTCCTGCACGTCCCGCGGCCGGAGCGCCGCTGCCGACGCCGCCGCCCGCGGCTCCAGCGGCGCGAGGAGCTGCTCCGGCGTGGGAAGCTGCCCAGACATGGCCCGTGACATGAGCAAGTTTCGCTGAAAACGACGTGCATTTTGTGCGTGGCGCCACACGGTCGCGCTACCAGAACATGAGGTCCGCGTCCTCCTCCTGGAGGATGTGCGGCCACGGCTTGCCTGTGCGCCACACCTTCAACATCACCTCCAACAGGTGCCGCGCGCTGACGTTGCCCGTGCGTGCCATCAGCTCCATCCGCGTCTGGAAGAAGCGCCGCAACTTCTCGTCAATCACCTCGCACCCCGCCGTGAACATGGGGAACACGGTGCACATCTCCGCGCTCAGACCCGCGGGGATCCCCTCCTGGAACGCCTGCGCAACCTCGCACGCATAGTTCTGCACAATCGGCAGGTGGCACGGCACACACAACACCCGCCGGTACAAGTTGATCATGCCCATGTACGCGTACACCTTGTTGGTGGCGCGGAGCAACCCGTCCGCCTCGTGCACCTTGGCCAGCGCCCGCAGCAGCTCCAGCCCCAGCAGCAGCTCCGAGCGTGTGTCGCCGCCCGCCGCGCGCGCCTCCTTTTGCTTCCGCCGCAACTGCCGCTGCGCCTGCAACTGCCGCCGCATCCGCCGCTCGCGTCGCCGTTCGCCCTCCTCGTAATACTGCATGAGGCGGGCCTGGGTCTCGAGCGCCTCCGTGATGAAGTGCATTGGCAACGTGCCAAACTCGTCGTCCGTCTCGATCTCCTCCCGCCGCGTGATGAGCAGCACGATCTCCGCCAACACCGGCACAAGCTTGATGTCAAAGCCAAAGAGATAGTCGATGTCGTGGCGGTCAGACACAGCCTCCTCCTCGTCCAGCTCGCTCTCGTCGTCGTACGCTCCCGGCTCCGCCGCACGCCGCTTGCGTCGCCGCGGCTTGAGCTCCGGCAACTGGTACTTGGACGGGAAGTACCGGCTCAGCCGCGGCAGCGCCATCCCCGAGATGACGTCCACGTACGCGTACCACCGCACAAGGAAGAACGCAACGTTGTCCTCGCGCGCCATGAGCAGCCCCCGCTGCGACTGCACCGCGGGTCCGTCTGCCGCCGCCGCCGCCGCCGCCGCACCCCCCGGCGACAGCGCCATCGCCACAAACTCCTTGGGGTACGGCAGAGCCATCTGCGGCGGGCGCCGCTGCACCTGCCAGCTGCTGCCCTTCACGGGGAACAACGACCGCGCCGTGGCGTCCGCGGCCTGGTCGCCGTTCTCGATGCGTGCCCCGCGCTGCGACACGATGCGCTTGGCGCCTATGAAGTGGGCTCGCCACCGCCGCGAGTGCTGCGTGAAGCACTCGTAGCATATGAGGAGGAGCGCGGTGGCGAGCGTCGTGTCCTTCTGGCTCTCACGCTCGTCCTTGAGCGCTGCCACGAGCCCGCGCAAGCTCCGCAGCACCAACTGCTCGATCACCTGGCCCGGGGTGTCTTGCTTGAGAAGCGAGGCGCGGTGCTTGGCCGCAAACGCAAGCATGGTGGTGAGAATCAGCGGGCACTCCATGGCCATCTGGGGAATGAGGTTGCGGAACGGGTTGTCCGTGTACACCAGCAGCGGCGTGGGCACGAGAATGGCCGAGCTGTTGTCGCGGTAAAAGTAAAACAACTCGCGGTAGAAGGGCACCTGGAGGAGGAGCTCCGGGAGCGGCAACAACTGGCGCGGGATGTGCTTGAAGAACTCCTCCGGAAAGGTGTGCTGGAGGTGCTCCACAAGGAGCATGTCGTCCTCCGAGAGGTGGCCGGGCGGCGGGCCGGGCGTGCCCCGGATCCCGCTCAACACCACGCTCGTCACACTGGACGGCGTTGCGGGCGACGCCACCTCCTCGTCCGCCCCGCCGAGCCACGTCCCCGAGCGTGACAGCAGCATCGCCGCTGCCATCGGCAACGCGGCGTTGATCAACCCCGACGTCTCGGGGCCGTTCACCTGGAGCTCGTACTGCTCCGACAACTCAATGTCCGGCGCGTACTCGTCCAGGCCCGTGTCCACGGAGGCGGCCCCGCCTGTGTTGACAAACGCCAGTGGCGTGAACCCCGGCGGTGTTTCCTCCGGGCCTGCAGCCGCCGGCTCGTGGCCCGCCATCAGCAACATGTTCATGACGGGGTTGGGGCCCGGCGAGTCGCTCGCGTGGTGGGGCGGCTGGAAAAGCGTTGTGCCCGAGAGACGCTGGCCGTCCTGGAGCGACACCATCAAGTCGCCAATGAGCCCGAGATCGTCGGGGCCAAACGGGGTGTCGCCGCCGTGCATCAGCCCGGCAAGCCGCAGCGACAAGGTGGCCAACCCCGGCGCAAGGTCGGGCAGCATGAGCGTCTCGAGGAGCCGCGGCGTCGACATGCCCAGCCCGTGGCCCTGCGGCCCGTGGCCCTGTGGCCCGTGGCCCTGCACAGACACCGGCGTCGCCAGACTCGACAGGTGGCCCTGGAGCGTCACGGGCGTTGCCAGCCCCGTGAGCAGAAAAATGCCCGGCGGCACCGCGTCCCGGTGCGCGCGGTGCTCAGCCGTCTCCATCGCCCGCCGGGCGGCCGTCGCCGCGGGCCACTGCACGGGCTCAGCGCGGTGCCGCGGCTTGATCTCCACCGCCTCGTCGGCCGCAGGCCGGAGCGGCCGCCCGCCCCAGCTGAGCTTGATGGTGTAGTCGCACTGGAGCCCGCGCTTGTGGCAGAAGCTGCAGCGCGGGCGCTGTTCGTCGCACTTGACCTTGCGCAGCTTGCAGTTGCGGCAGCCGTTGCGCGAGCGCCGCTTGCGTGCCTGGGTCTCCTCCGGGGGTTTCATGGCGGACGCACCGTGCACGGTCAGGTTTTCTCCGTGGCGATGCGGTCACATCCGTCATGCAGGCAGCGGCCCAATCGGGGCGTTGTGGGGATCCGATAAGCGCGGTTCTGTGCTCCTGCGGAGTGTCTGTGGTATGTGCGCCTTTGGCAGGGGTCTAGTTTCTGGGGCTCGGGCCTGGCGGGAGGGTGCCGGCTAGCTGCTCGGGCTTGGCGGGGGCGCCGGCTAGCTGCTCTTGCCGCGGCGGCTCCCCTTGCCGTCGCGCTTGAACACGCTCCGGAGCCGGTCGCGCGTGGAGCCGTCCTGCGTCGACGCCGACGAGTCGTCTCGCGCCGTCCCCGGCAGCGCCGTCCCCGGCAGCACCGCGCCGGGCAACATCGCGCCGGGCAGCACCGCGCCGGACTGCACCATGCGCACGTCCTCCTCCAGCAGCCCCCGCTCCGAGCCCAGCAGCGCAATCGTCGCCAACGCCAGCACCTGCGCCGCGTGGCTCCCCGAGTTCAAGCTCCGCAACAGCTGCAGCAGCAACGTCCGCTTCACCTCCTGGCTGCGCTGCGCCTGCTCCAACTGCTGCAAGCGCTCCTGCAAGTACGGCACCTCGCGCAACTTCTTGTCCAACGCCAAGCGCTCCTCCTCGAACGCCAACCGCTTGGTCGCGTCCAACTTGCCAAAAAAGTAGCCGCCCTTGCCGTCGAACTTGAGCAACAAGTCGTGGAAGTGCCAGAGCGCCGTGCGGTGTGCCACCGAGAGCACCGAGATGCCCAACTCCTGCGCGTGCCGGTACATGAACTGCTCCATCTCCGGCGTCACCGCCAGCGTGCACTCGTCCAACACGGCAAACCGCGGCTTGTGGTAGTAGAGCCGCGCCATTGCAAGCCGCTGCTGCGCCCCCACCAGGAGCTCGTCCGGCCAGTCCCGCACCAAGTCCCATGGGTTGAGCACGAGCCCGCGCTGCTTCGCCAACTGCATGTTCTCCGCAATCAAGTGGTCGAGCTTGAGCACCTTGAGGATCTCATACAACTCCGTGTCCAGCCCGCCGTTCGCGCGGTACGTCGCCACCGTGTGCGGGTAGATCACCTGTTCCCGCAACGTGCCCCGCGTGAGATACGCCCGCTGCGGGAGATAGAACATGTCCTCGCCCTCCGGGATGATCAACGTGCCCGCGCGCACCGGCCACAAGCCGCCAAGCACCCGGAAGAGCGACAGCTTGCCGCACCCGTTCGGCCCGGCAATCAACAAGTGCTGCCCGTGCTCCACGCGGAACGAGAGCAGCCGCGTGAGACACACGTTCGCGGGCGTGATGAGCGGCACGCCGTAAAAGCCAATCTCCTCCAGCAGCCGCCGCACCTCGCCCGCCAGCTGCGGGTCCATGATCGGGTCCTGGGAGTAGTCCGTCTGCGGGTCCGCCTTGGCGGCACCAAACTCACCCAGCTGGATCGCCCGGAGCGACTGCTGGAAGTCCGTCACGCGGTGCGCGTGACCCACCACCTGCGCAATGAACTTGCGTGCCAAGATCATCCGCCCCAAGCTGTCCAGCGCCGAGATCAACAAGCGCCGGTTCGTGATGAAGTTCGCCAGCACGTCCTCGCCGATGGCCTTGCCCATGTACTTGTTGACAAACACCGGCGCCGAGCACAACACGAGCCCCGCCGCGCCCCACGTGTACTTGACAATGAAGTCGTGCGCAAGCTCGTACACGGCGCGCTTGCGGTACTCGGAGCGGCTGAACTTTTCCAACTCGTAGTAGTTGCGGTCCAAGATGTCCAACTCGCGCTCGTGGCCCCGGAGGAACGCAATCTCCTCGGCGTTCGTCGCCACCTTGGAGTGCAGCTGCCGAAGCGCGCCCTCCAACCGCGCCCGCTCGCTCGCGAGCTTCAGGAACAGCGGCAGCGCAAACCGGAGGAGAATCGTCAGGAAGTGCGTCAACAACCCCAAGGCAACCGTGCCCTCGGCTCCGCCCACGCCCGTCTTGAACAACTGGCCCGCACACAACACCAAGTCTAGCGTCGGCTTGAGGAGCTGTCCGGGGAGCGCTGCTGCCGCGCGGGCCAAGCGCGCCACGTCGGTCGAGATGCGCTGGTCCGGATCCGACACCTTGCCGTCGAGCGTGATGAGCGCGTAGTAGTTGGGGTCCAAGTTGTCCGGCAAGTACCGGTCCGTCAAGTCCTGGGTCATGTTGATGCGGACGTGGCGCGCCATCTCCAGCTGTGAGTAGTTGAGGAGCGAGTTCACCACCAGCGCGGGGATGCCGAGCAACATCCACCGGAGCAAGAGCCGAAGAAACTTCTTGGTGCGCTTCGAGATGAGCGCCGCCACGAGCTTGCCGTCGAGCGCCGCCACTTCGAGCGAGAGGAACGCGCGCGCCACCAACGTCACGAGGTGCGTCACGAACCAGAAGACGGTCTTGCACGAGAGCAGCGGCACCGCCAGGCGCCACAAGTCGAGCGCCGCCCGGCGCGAAATGCGCGTGTTCTGGGCGGGTGCCGTGCCCTCCGCCTCCTTGCCGCGGCGGCCCTTGCGCGGCGCGCCGCCCAGCTCCAGCTTGGCCGCGCCCGAGAAGGCGACGACGAGGAGCAGCACAAGCGCCGCGTTCATGAGCTTCTGGCGGTGTCGCGCGTACACCGCGAGCATGGGGGAGGCCAACGCGGCAGACGGCATGGCGCAATTAGCCGTGGGCGACACGGCGCCTTAAGTACTGCCGGAGTTTTGCTGCGTCACTTGCATGCGCCTTCAAAATGCATGTGACGCTGCGGGGTTGCGGGGAACCGGCGCTGCCGAACGTCACCGAGGCTGGCGCCGGCGCTGGCGCGGTGCACGCCGGACGCTGCACGCCGGGCGGCCGCTGGGGCGGGTCGTGCCGGGCTTGTCAATTCGCTCGCGCGCCTGCGCTCCCGCCTACACCCCCACGCTCGCCTCGTACTCGCGCACCTGCTCCAGGAACTCCTCGCGCACCTCCCCGATCTCGCGCTGCAACTCCTCCGTGCGCGCCTCGTATAGCGCGGTTGCAAGCTCCACCAGTCCCGGCGGCCCCTTGGCCCCCTTCCGCGCGCCCTCCCGTGCGTCCTCCGGCTCCACGCCGTAGTGCTCCATCAACGCCGCGTACAACCGCACCGCCTCCTCCGGCGTGAGCTGGGTCTGCGGCGTCGCCCGCACACCCTCGGCCAGCTGTGCCTGGGTCAAGCGCGTCGCCGGCGCCTCCCGCCACGCCGCCACCACGCGCTGCATCACCGTCGCGTCCGCGGCCGGGAGATCGCCCTGCGCGTACACCAACTGCGCAAACACCAACAAGTCGCGCACCGCGTACGCCTGCGGCAGCGTCCGGTCCGGCCGCCCTGCGCGGTCTGCTCGCGCCGTGCGGTCTGCCCGTGCCATCACACTCCCGGAAACAAACGCACGCCGGGGCGCCCGCCTGAATGTGAAACAGATTTTATTCCCGGTGCAGGCCACGCCCTCGCGATCCCCCGCCTCTCCTCCCCAGGGCATGCACAGCACGCTGTTTGACACGGCGCGGCCGGGCGGCCGGTTCCGCCACATGCCTGTGCTGGGGTCGCTTCCCGACATCCACACCCACGTCCTCCCCGCGCACCCCTACCACGCCTTGCGGGGTGCCAGCGAGCCCCAGGACGACTCGCCGCTGAAGCTCCCGGTGCTTCTGGAAACGCCGCCGCGCCCCCGCTGGAACTCGGCCGCCGTGGCCCGCCGCCTGCACGACAGCAAGATCCCCGTCTCGACAGGGGTCCGCGACGAGGCGCTCGACACGGCTGTCCCCGCGGGGCCCGCCGGACCGCCGCGGACCACCGACGTGCCGGCGTTCATGGCGGCCACCTCTGCAAGCCGCCAGCGCGACGTCAGTGCCCACTCCCTGCCACTGGCGCCCTACCGTGCGCGGCCCCAGCAGATGCCGCACTCGACGCTGGCAACGCTTCTTCCGGCGTTGAAGGCCATGCCCGGGGCCCCCGAGCACCGCACCCGCACCCGGCCCAAGCCGCCGGCGATCCGCACCAACCTCCACGTGGCGCCCGTTTTCCTGACGCCGCAGCACGGCGGGACGCAGTACGCCACGTACCACAGCCGCACGCGCAACGACATGGCGCTGGCACCGCGGCTGGCGCCGTTGGGCGAGGAACGCCCGCGGCCCCGCCACCCGTACGACGTGCGCATCAAGCACCAACGCGAACAGCGCGAACAGCACCAGCGCGAGCAGCGCGAACAGCGCGAGCGGCACCGGCGGGAACAATACCCGCGCGACCCGGCCCACTTGCCGATGGCGACGGCGGCGCGATCGCTGGTCACGCGCGTGCGCTCGACGTCACGCCAGGTTCCGCCGCGTGCTGCCACCACGCCGCCGCGCGTGCCGACGCCGCCGCGCGTGCCGACGCCGCCGCGCCGCATCAACTCGGCACAGGTGCTTCTGCAGATGCTCGCGAGCTGTCCGGCCACCGCCGAGGCGGTGCGGCTGTTCCACCAGACGCCGCTCCCGCCGACGCCTCCGAGCCGGCCGCAGCAGCACGTGGACAGCGTCACGTCGGAGCTCCTGCTCTACGAACGTGGAGAGATTCTCCGCAAGCAGCACATCTACTTCACGGGCGTGCCGAACTGCAGCAAGCCGCACGTGCGCGTGAACGACTCGAAGCTGAACTACGGCTTTGACGACCGAAGCCACAACTACCTCGTGTGCATCGGCGACCACATCGACTACCGCTACGAGATTGCAGGGCGGCTCGGCCAGGGCCTGTTTGGCAGCGTGGTGCGGTGCCGCGACCACAAGACGGGGCGGCTGGTGGCGGTCAAGATTGTCAAGAACGACATGCAGTGGCTGCTCCAGGCGGTGTACGAGATCAAGCTGCTCAAGGCGGTGGGCACCGAGTCGCCGGACCGCCCGTGGGGGTTGTTGAGCTACATCGACCACTTCCACTTCCGCGGCCACATGTGCATTGTGCTGGAGTTGCTCGTGTGCAACTTGTACCAGGGGTTGCAGGCGCTGCGGTTCCACGGCTTCGGGCTCGACGTGGTGCGGGTGTGGGGCGTGCAGTTGCTCGGGGCGCTCGAGTTCATGCACGCGCAGGGCCTCGTGCACTGCGACATCAAGCCCGAGAACATCATGCTTGCGCTGCCGGACCTGCTCGGCGTGAAGGTGATTGACTTTGGCAGCGCCGTGTTTGCGGACGAGGTGCTGTTTGCATACATCCAGCTGCGCTTCTACCGGGCGCCCGAGGTGTTGCTCGGGGCACGCTACTCCCACCCCATCGACGTGTGGCTGCTCGGGTGCGTGTGCATGGAGATGTACACGGGCGAGCCGGTGTTCGCCGGCGCAAACGAGGGCGACCAGTTGGCGTTGGTGACGGAGTGCTTGGGCCCGCCGCCACGGCGCGCGATCCAGGAGATGAAGCAGGAGATGGCCGAGTTGGGGCCGGTGACGCTGGGCCTGGGGCCGGCGGCGGGGCGGCCGGCCCCCAAAACATGGCTCCACACGGCGTTCGACGCGGAGGGGCGGCTTGTGCCGGAGCGGCAGCCGGTGCACAAGAACGGACGGCGGCCCAAGCCGCTGCTGCGGCCGCTTGGCCACGTGCTCCGCACCAAGGCGCACGGCGACGCGGTCGACCAGTTTGCAGACTTCGTGGGCCGCATGTTGGTGTGGGACCCGCGCACACGGCTCACGGCGGCGCAGTTGAAGACGCACCCGTTCGTGGCGGGGTAGGGCATGCATAGGGACATTACGGAGGCTACTGGGTGTCGCCAAGAAGACTCTTGGACTTTTCGACGCCGCGGCTCGCAAAGCGCCTGCCGAGCGACACCTCCAACACCTGCTCCGCCAACAAGTAGAGCCACATGGCAATGAGGGCCCAGCCGCACACGATCGTCAGCACGCGGAACACAAACAGGACAAACAGGAGCCGGTGCTCGCTGATCTTGAGGCGGATGGGGTCAAAGTCGTACGCAAACAGAATGCCCCTGCGGCCGCCGTACATGCCCTGGGCCTCGGAGCGGTGCATCACCAGCAGGTACTGGTACGTGTCGATGGCGATGCCCAACTTGCGGTACAGCACCGGCACGGCCGTGAGCTGGTAGCGGAAGTGCTGCAGGCGGCTGTCTGTCTGCTGGAAGGTGCGGTCCAAGGTGTTGTCGTACAACGGGAAGAAGGTGCCAAAGGAAAACTCGGCAATGGCGTGGGTGAAGTTGAGCGAGTCGGGGGGCACCGGTGTGCCGCCCATGAAGCCGTGGCCCTTGGCGGTGACGTGGAACTGGCCGCGCACCTTGTTGACGGGGAACAGGCCAAAGATGTGGCACGCGGGCAAGTCCAAGTTGGCGCGCTGGCCCTCGATGCCAAACGCGGCGCGCGCGCCGTTGCGGATGGCGGCGTCGATCTCGACACTGCCGCTGACCTCGTTCAGGGTGCGGAACACGTGCGCGATTGACGGCGGGAGGAAGTGCGGCATGCCCTCCATGTTGAGCAACTCGTCGGCAAAGAGCTGGTCCATGGTGGCGTCCATGACGTTGAGGTGCAAGCCCTGGCAGGGCATGGCCACCAGCATGTCCAAGTTCACCACCACCAGCTCCAGCACGTCCTGGTCGATCTCGAACGTGCGGTTGATTTCGCCGTCGATGTAGCCGCCAACCTCGACGTAGAGGATGAAGAGCGCAGCAATGCCCATGAGAACAGACGAGAGCCCGCCGCGCTGCGAGCGCACCTCGTGCGAGCTCGCCGTCTTGGGGAACGCGTCGAACGTGCGGATGCGCTGCCGGAAGTTGTCCATGACGTGGAGCAGGACGCGCAGCGACGGCAATGCGCCCGGCTCGGCTGGCGCGGCCGGATGCGGAAATTAGCTGCCGTGTCTGTTTCGGGTATAGTGTGCTACGCAGCGGCCAAGTCCTGGTTGGGGCCAAAGTCGGGCGTGCCGCCCAAGGTGAAGAGGATGTCGCCGAGGTAGTTGGTTGCGGCGTACTTGGTGTTGAGCGCGTACACCTCGTCCCAGTTCTGCACCACGTCGGTGATGAAGGGCGCGCCGCCGAGCCACAAGTTGTCGACCGCCACCTTGGAGCCGCCCTGCAGCACCACGTCGAAGAAGTACGTCGGGTCCTTGGCGTACTTGGGCGGCGGCACGGCGTAGTCCGAGGCAGTGCGCATGATGACGATGCGGCCAAAGTCCACCATGCCGTGCTTGGCGGCGCGCAACATGGCCTCCAACGTGGCGTTGTCCTCCTGCGCCGTCGTGCCGAACGAGGCGGTGCCGTTCAGCACCAACATCGTGTAGTTGTTGGCCGCGTCCAGCATCAACTTGCCGTACCAGTACAGGTCCAGCGTCAACAGGTCGGCCGCCACCGCTGCCGGCGGCTCGTTTGCGGGCGCGTTGGGGTACAAGGCACGGAACGCCTTGTTGCCGTCGGTCCCGTTGCTCAACGTGGCCGTCTGCGCCAATTCCAACGCGCGGTCGCGGAGCTTGGCGTTCACCTCAAACACCTCCGTGCCGTACACGTTGCCGGGGTACACGCCCGTCTCGTTGCCCATGGTGCCGTACGGGTAGAGCCCCGTCACCCACGTGTCGGGCATCTCGCGCAGGTCCACCTGGTACTCCAAGCCCACCTGCACGCAGTAGCGCGCAAACGTCACGGCGCCGATCGAGCCGCTCTCGGGCGAGATGCCGGCAATGCCCGCCACCATAAAGTAGGTCTGCGAGAAGTCAAAGAGCGGGTTCAACGTGAGCGCCGTGATGGACGCAGCGGCGTTGATCTCGCCCTCGCCCGTCGTCACCTGGCACACCGAGTAGTTGCCGTTGCAGTGCACGTCCGGGTACAACGGCAGCAACCCGGGGATCGTGATGTTGTTGGTGAGCTCCAACGGCTCGAGGAACGCCAGCTCCTCGTAGTCGAACATGTTGATCACGACAATCTTCGGCTTGAACACCGCGAACGGCTTGCCGTTGATGGTCGAGAGGTGCAGGTCCGTCGTCGTCGGGCCGTCGACCGTCGCCGTCGCCACGAGAGACGTCCCGTTGTACGACGAGGTCGTGGTCGAGATGACCGTTGTGATCGTGGTCGTGATGTTCACGGGCGCCGCCGCAGCGGCCCCGGCAAGGGCGAGCACAGTCGAGAACTTCATTGGGCTCGAACGACCCCCGGGGGGTGGGGTATTTATAGGGCTGCCGCCGCCGCCGGGGGCGGCCGAGCTGCCCTCGGCGCGAGTGATTGCTGCATGCGGGACATCGTTATCATTTGGCTGCAGCCGTTGTGTCCCGATCGGGACAGGCGCGGCACCGACCTGCGGGGCGCCGCGGCGCCTGACAATGGGAGGCAAGGCGGCGGGCTTTGACGGCTCGAGGAGCGGCGGCGCCGGAGGCCGCGGCGCCGGCGGTGCGCCAGGGTGGGCGCGGGTGGGGGGCGGCAGCGCGGCGACACTCTGCCGCCGTCCGCACCAGGCACCGCTTCCGTGCGGGCGTTCCCAGCGTCTTCCCAAACCGGCGGCGATGCAACGGACCTGCAGCGCAAAGCTTGCGACGGAGATTGGTTACCATGCGCGGCGCCGCGGGCGGCCATTGGCCCGTGCGGACTATCTCCGCGGCCCGCTGCGCACAGAAGCGGGCGGCACTAGGCCGTGCATGCGCACGGCACCGGGCGTGACGATAGGATGTTCATTGGCTGCTCGGCGCCGCCCCTCATCTGCCGAACGGCTGCTGGCCGAATCCGGTGAACGTGGGCTGCGGGGCGAGCTGCGGGTTCTGCATCTGTTGCAGAAACTGGAGCTGCTGCTGCTGGAGCTGCTGCTGCTGGAGCTGCTGCTGCTGGAGCTGCTGCTGCTGGAGCTGCTGCTGCTGGAGCTGCTGCTGCTGGAGCTGCTGCTGCTGGAGCTGCTGCTGCTGCAACTGCTGAAACTGCGCCGTTCCCGGCTGCTGCTGGTACATTCCCAAGATCTGGCTGTTTGACAACCCCGTGGGCTGCGCCGCCTGCGCCGGCTGCGTGAACTGCTGCTGCACCGGCTGCGTGAACTGCGGCTGCATCGTCGTCGTGGTCTGCTGAGCCACCTGCATCGCGCTCGGGTTCGAGGGGTCCATATACTGCTGGCCCGTGACCGGGTCAACGTAAATCACCGCACCCGTCGCCGTGTCGAGAAACGGCTGGAGATTCGCGGGAATCTGCAGCGCCTGCTGCCCGCCTGGCGCATTCCACCACTCCGTCAGACTGCCCTGGGGCACCGCCGCCGTGTGGTGCGCCGCCACCGCCGGCTGAGCCGCTGCCGCCAGGAAAGGCGTGGTGCTGCTGCGCGCCGGGGCATTCGCCAGAGCAGGGGCACTCGCCAGAGCAGGGGCACTCGCCAGAGCAGGGGCACTCGCCAGAGCCGCACCCGGTCGCTTCGGCAACGGCGGCGGCGTCTCGCTCTTCCTCCGCGACTCCAACTCGGAGTTGGAAATGCCATAGTCCAGGGCACGGATGGAGTCGGGGCGGAACGCCCCCAAGACGTACTTCTTGCGCAAGAACTGGTCCCACGCGCTGCGGTCGTCGTCGTCGTACGGCGTGGGCTCGCGGCTCGGGTTCCACGTCTCCTCGCACCGGCGGTTGCCCACGCGCCGCAAGCGCTCGAGGTCGCGGCTGCCCCAGTGGTCCATCGTGAGCAGCTTCACGTCGCTCATCTCCGCCGGGAGCGCGCGGTGCATCAGCGCACAGCGCCCGCAGAGAAAGAGGCCGAGCAGCACGTTCGCCCACGTGGGGTTCGCGGCCCGGCACTCGCCGCACACGTTGCGGTTGTCCCGCGCGTTGATGAGCGCAAGGAGCTCGCGCTCCGCGCTCTGTTCCTGCCGCCGGCGTCCCATCTGGAAGAGTGGTGGCTGCGGCATTATCGGCTGCGTGCATGCAGGAAGGGGCTCGCCGGAGCAGCGGCTCGCCACCGAGGCCCAAGGCCTGCGCCCGAGGCCCAGGGCCCGCGTCGCGGAAGCTAAGCAGAACGTGCAGTGTCATTCGGGCCTACAACTCGGTGCACGGCATGAGCTTGACGTGCCCCTCCTCCTCCGGGTCGAAGAACCGCTCGGGCACCGCGGACCGCTCGACGTAGCCAAACTGAATCGCATCGCCGTAGAACATGGCCGCCTTCTGCTGCGCGTAGCGCACGTAGCTGAAGGCGTCGTCCAACCCCTCCATGGCCTCGTCCAGCAGCTCCTCGGCGTCGGGCCCGTCCTCGGTGGTGATCTTGTACTGCAGGCCGCCAAGTCCGTCGGCCTGCGTGTCGCCCGCGGTCAGCACCACCTCCGGCTTGTACGGGCCCTTCTGAATAATACCCCAGAGACACCAGAAGGCAGAGATGGTGTTGCGCCACCACAAGACCTGGTTGTGCAACAGCCGCACCTCCGCCTCGACCTGCTCCGGCGTCTTGTGCGCGTCAAACGTGACGTACAGGCGAATGAAGTGCAACTGCTGCGCCTGCAGCGGGTAGCGCGCCTCGTCCATCACATGCGCCCTCTCTTCGTCGTGGTAGTCCGCCATCCACTCGCAAAAGTGGTCGCCAAACTCGTACCCCTGCACGCTGCAGCCGCTGTACTCAAAGTCGATCACAAACAAGTTGGTGTGGGCCACCAGCAGGAGCTCGTCGCACTTGCCCTCGTCGCTGAGCAGGAGCCGGCCCAAGCCCTGCGCCACCAACTCCTCCAACACCTTCTCGCGCAACAACAAGTTGCCGTTCTGCGTGTCGTTGTGGCAGAAGCGGAGGATCTCGGCAGGGAACTCGCGGAGACCCTCGCCGTAGTGCGCCAACAACCACTGGCGGTACTTCCACACGTTCGCCTTGAACGTGGCAAAGTCTGTGAGCACAAAGTCCGCATCCAGCACCAGCGGGCTCTCCTCGTACAGCCGCACCACCTCCTCGGCAAGCGGCAACCACTTGCCAATCAAGTCCCACGGCATCGGCGCCTCGTCCGTCGGCTCCAAGTCGATGTTCACGTGCAACTCCTTCATGCGCTTGGCAATCATCTCCAGGATCACCGGGTCGCGAATGTGGTCCTTGTCCAACGTGATGTAGCCGTCCAAGAACTGCTCAAAGCGCCCGTTCAAGAAGATGCCTAGCAACTTGGGACCGATGTTCTTCTGGCTCAACTTCTTCAACAACGCCAACTCCTTCTCGCGGTTGATCACCTCGTCCGTGTTCTTGCCGTACACGCGCAACAACATCGGCGGAAAGTCCTCGAACAGGATGCGGAAGATCGAGTTGGTGAGCGCGCCCGAGATGCGGTGCACCTTCAACTGCAGCAACTGGCCCGCGTGGATCTTGTGCCACTGCCGGATCCGCAATGCCTGGATGATGAGGAGGAGCTCCTCCTTGAAAAAGTCGAGCGGGAGCGACGGGTCGAGCGACGCGCCCACCGTCGGCACGTGGCCACGCTCCTTCAGGCGCGACCGCGAGTGCAGCCGCGCCCGCGGCGGCGTGTCCTCGTCCTCAAGGTCGATCGCGCTCACGCGGTGCAACAGCCCGCGCAGCAGCCCGCGGCTCAACGTCGGCCGGAGCCCGCGCAGCTGCAGCTTGGACCGCGCGCGGGTCCGCAGCTTCAGCCGCAGGCGCGGCACGCGCTCCAGCGTGTCGGCGCGGAGAAGATCGGGGCGGGGGGATTCAGTGCGAGCGTCCATGGGAAGAGGGAGAGTCGCCGGATGCGATGGGGTGAGACCGCGGGCGAGAAAGAAGAGACGGGGGGTGGTAGCGAGCACGGATTCGCCGGCCTACATATACCAACCCAATCCGTCCAAGCGGCCGCAGGATGTTGGCCTGCCCTGTGTGGTGATAAGCGCGTGGGCTGCATCCTGCTGGTGCTTATCAGGGTGCAGTGCGCACTGCACCCGCAGACTTATCGTGCGCCGCTGCTCGGCTCGTGTGCCCGCGTCCCGGCCGCGCCCCTGCGCCGGCATGCCGCCCGCGCCGGGTCCCGCTCGCCGTCCTGGCCGGCTCGTTGGGCGCCACGCAAGTTTTTACTGCATGTGGCAGCCACATCCGGCATTGCGTCATGGCGCAGCAGCGCGCAGCGTGCATCCCACGCGGCACGCCCGGCCGCGCCCCTAGCGCGGAGGCGTGGTGCGGCCGTGCTGGAGCAGCGGCGCAGCCACGGCCCGGGCCGGCGCAGCGGTTGCTATCCTGTCCGCATTGGGGGATAAATATATCTAGGGGTCCTCCGCGCCTACATCAACAACATCTTGCGCGGGTCCTGGATCAACTCGGCGACCGTCTTCAAGAAGGTGACCGCCTCGCGGCCGTCCAACACTCTGTGGTCGTAGGTCAACGCGAGGTACATCATCGGGCGGATCTCCACCTTGCCGTTCACCGCCACCGGCCGCTCCTTCACGCCGTGCAAGCCCAACACCGCCGTCTGCGGAAGGTTGATGATGGGCGTGCCGTAGAGCGAGCCAAACACACCGCCGTTCAGGATGGTGAAGGTGCCGCCGGCCATGTCCTCGAGCGTCAACTTGCCGTCGCGCGCCTTCGTGCCCAACTTGACAATCTCGTCCTCGATGCCCAACACCAGGAGCAGCTCCGCGTTGCGCACCACCGGCGTCACAAGGCCCTTGGGCGTCGCCACCGCGATGGAAATGTCCATGTAGTCACGGAACACCATGTCGGTGCCCTCGATCAGCGCGTTCACGGCCGGCACCTGCTTCGCCGCAAGCGTGCACGCCTTCGAGAACAAACCCATGAAGCCGAACTTGATGTTGTCGCGCTTGATGATCTCGTCCTTGTACAACTTGCGCATCTCCAACAACTGCAGCATGTCCACCTCCTGGAACGTCGTGAGCGACGCGGCCGTGTTCTGCGACTCCTTGAGACGCTCGGCAATCCGCAAGCGCATGCGGTTCATCTTCACGCGCTCCTCGCTCCGCGAGAACGCACCGGTCGGGGCCGGCGACGACGCAGCGGCCGGCGCGGCCTCCTTCTTCGGAGCCGCCGCCTTGGCCGGCGCCGGCGCGGCCTCCTTCTTGGGGGCGGCGGCGGGCGCGGCCGCGGGCGCCTCCTCCTTCTTGGGGGCAGCAGCGGGCGCCTCCTCCTTGGCCGGCGCCTCCTCCTTGGCCGGCGCGGCACCGCCGGCGGGGGCCTCGCCGGGCTCGATGATCAACAAGTCCTGGCCCACCTCCACCGTGGAGTCGGGGTCGACGAGGAAGGAGGTGATGGTGCCGGCAACGGGCGCGCTCACCTCCACGTCGATCTTGTCCGTCTCGATGGTGGCGATCTGCTCGTCCAAGGCCACGTAGTCGCCCACCTTCTTGGTGTACTCGGTCAAGGTGCCCTCGGTGATGGACTCGGCCATGTCGGGGACCTTGACGGTGTGGGCGTCGCGTCTCAACGCAGGCGCAGCGGTCCAGCGCGCGGCACGGAGGGTGGTGGCACGGGCAAGCTGGGACAACTGGCGCGCGCACACGGGCGCAAGCACCACGCGCTTGGGCGCAGCGGCCACGGCAGAGCGGGCCGCCATCAGGCGCGCCGCACGCTTCGCAGAGCTATTCAAGGTCCGGGACAACATGGCGAACAGGTTTGGGTCAGAGGAGACTGGGTGGGAGGGATGTGGGGTTTGCTGACAGCAGCGGAAATGGAGGCACGGAAGGCGGACTCTGCGTCGTGCATAGCGCCGTTCCGAGAATTGGGGCGCTATGATTGGGCCCTCGGCGCCTTCGGAGAAGGGCACGGGCGGCGCACGACTCCCGGGCTCGGCGCGCCCGGAGATGCCGGCGCCGGCGCCGAAACGTGGGGAAGGGTGCGTTGCGTTCTCCGCTGGAGCGGCGCGGCTCCGGGACGCCCCGGGGTGCGGCCGGGCGCGGCCGGTCTGCCGGACGGTCCATCGGGGCGCCTACACTCTCGGCCTCGTGCACGTGCTGCTGGGACAATCCATTGGGGTGTCTACACACTCTCGACCTCGTGCACGCTGGCCTTCTCGTCGACCGCCAACTCGGTGCGCTTCTCGGCCTCGTTGTAGTGCAAGCGGCCGACCTCGGAGGTGTCGGGGCACAACTTGTGGCCG
>JAJMSD010000096.1:0-34306 GCA_030558265.1 [Candida] pseudocylindracea
ACGTGGTGTACGCCTTGAAGAGACAGGGCCGCACCTTGTACGGTTTCGGTGGTTAGCTGGTCTGGGTTATTGTAATGTACACATGTGAACGACGCCGGCGGCAAGGTGGGTGCCCCGCCTGACCCCGAAAACACGGCGGCGCGGGCCGCCCGCCCCCGAAAACGCCGGTGGCGCGCGGGCATGCGCACCCGGCGCCGAGCTGCCGCATTCGGTCATGCGCGAAAATCGCGCTGGGCGGGGCGGCCGGCATTGCCCGGGTTTCTTTTTGAACGGCACACATCCGCGCGAGCGTCCGTAGCGAGGGCGGGCGTCGTCCTTGGCCGCGACTCCGCGATGAGGTCCTGCAGACACGTGCAGGCCGCTGCGTGCAGGACGCCGCCGTCGCCGCGGGTGTCGGCCGCCAGGCCCGGCAGCGTCTCGGTAGGGTCTGCGGCGGCGCCCGGGGCTGCTTCTCGGTGGGCCGTTCCCCCGTGGGGCGGTGCTGCTCTTGCGGCCGCGGGCCCCCCTGCCCGGCTCTCTGCGTTTTCCCCGCTTCGTCAAATTACCCGTTATAGTGTTCACCGGGACGACAACACCCGCCGGCACCCGCCCATGTCCATTCCTCTCCGCCGCCTCCCGCCCGAGCCCGCCGCCGCCGCGGACGCCCGCAAGCTTGCTCTCGAGCCGGTCGAGCCTCCCCTCCCCCGTAGCTCCTCCCCCCTCCGCGCCCTCGCCCACTACCCCGCCATCCTGGCCTACGCGCTCGCCGCCTGCGCCTACGCCTGGCCCCTCGGCTGGGACGTCGGCACCGTCGGCGCCACCGTCTCCTCCCGCCTCTTCCAGCTCCACTACGCCCCCCGCCCCCCCTCCCCCGCCGCCACCGGTGCCCTCGTAGCCCTGTTCCTCCTCGCCAACGGCCTCGGCAGTCTTCTCGCGGGCGCCCTCCCCGCCGCCCGCGGCCGCAAGCGCGCCCTCAAGCTCGCCTGCGCCGCCTACGCCGCCGGCACCGCCTGCACCCTGTTGGCTGCCGCCCTTGCCCGCAGCGCTCCCTCCGCCCCCCTTGTTCTCTTTGTCTGCGGCCGCGTCTTGGCCGGCCTCGCGACTGGTCTGTTCAACGTCGTCGGTCCCCTCTACATCAGCGAAATCACCCCCGCCGACATCCGCGGCCCCTGCGTCCTGGCCTTCCAGGTCACCTGCGCCGCCGCCATCTTTGCTGGCAACCTCACCGCCTGTCTCCTCCATTCCCCCGGCGCCCTCAACCTGCTTCTCTGCGAGGTGCCTGCCTTGTTCCAGGTCTGCCTCGCTTGCATCCTCGCCGCCCTCGCGTTTGTGCTTCCCGAGCTGCCCGCCTGCTTGGTCGCTGCCGGCCGCCACGCCCACGCCACCGCCAGCATCGCCCGTCTCTTGGACAGGCCCCAGGACCATCCCCGCGTCCTGGAGGTGTACGACGGCATGCTTGCCCTGGTGCCCAAGCCTGCCGCCCGCTCCGACCACTCCGTGCCCTGGCGCCAGCGTCTCCGTGCCCTCTGGCCCCGCCTCCCGCGCACTGCCCCGCGGCCCGCCTTGGCCATTGGGCTCGCCGTCATGGTGGCCCAGCAGCTCTCGGGCATCAACTACTTCTTCTACTACGGCCAGCTGACGTTCGCCCTGGCCGGCGTCGCTCTCGACCCCCACGCCTGCACCGCCATCCTCGGCGCCATCAACGGCCTCTGCCTGCTCGGCGGCGTTCTTGTCGTGTGCCACTGCTCTCGCCGCCGGCCCTTGTTCTGGGGCGCCGCCACCGCCGCCCTCTCCTTGGCTCTCCACGCCGCCCTCTGCACGCCGCCGTGGGGCCCGCCCTCCCACGCCACCGCCGCCCTCGCTCTCGCCAGCGCTGCCGCTTTCATTGCCGCCGTTGCCCTCACCTACGGCCCCATCCCCTGCGTCTATCTCAGCGAGTTGTTCCCCTTCGAGGTCCGCCAGCGCGCCATGCTGCTCTGTCTCTTGGCCAGCTGCACCACCAGCTTTGCCGTCACGCTCGCCACCCCGCCCCTCGTGCTGCGCATGGGCCCCCGCGTGGGCTACGTCTTTGCCGCGTGCATGGCCACCACCGCCGCACTCGTCCACTCCGCCGCTCCGGAAACAGTCCCCCGCGCCGCGCGTCTTGCAGCCGTGCATTGAGCCGTCAGCCCTACGTCCCAGCCCCGCGCCGCAGCTAAAAGACAAACACCTGGTCGCCCGCCTTGGACACGGGCTTGGCCTTCTGCCACCCGAGGTCCACCGCTGCGCGCTTCACGGCGCTCGTCATCGGCGGCGGCCCGCACAACAACAACTGCAGCGCCGCGCTCGCGTGCGGCAACTTCTCCTTCATCATCTCCTCGTTGATGAACCCCAGGCCCTGGGTCCAGCCCTCCGGCGGCTGGTTCAACACGTGGTACACCTCGATGTTCGGGTTCGCCGCGGCAATCGCATCCAACTCCTCGCGCAACAAAATGTCCAGCTCCAGCACGCTCCCGTACAACAACGTCACCTTGGTCTTGTCGTCCGGGTTGCGCGCAATCGCCGTGATGATCTGGTACATGGGCGTGATGCCCGTGCCGCCCGCAACCATGCCAAAGTGCTCCACCATGTTCGGCGTGTACACGAAAAAGCCCTTGGGCCCGCGCACTTTGATCGTGTCGCCAATCTGCAACTCCAGCACGTGCTTGCTGATGTTGCCCTGCGGGTACAGCTTGATCAAGAGGTCAAAGTAGCCCTTCTCCGCGTCCGTCAGCGTCGGCGTGTACAGCCGCACCACGTCCTTGCCGCCAATGTTCGCCGAGATCGAAATGTGCTGCCCAATCGGAAGCCCCAACACGTCGTTCGGCCGCGGCAACCCGAACCGGTACACCGCCGAGTTGTGCGAGAGCACCGTCTTCTGGATGAGCGGGAACTCCTGGAACGCGTCCGGCTTGAGCACCAGCCGCTCCAGCAGCGAGAGCATCAACAAGTAGTACCCCCCGGCAAGCGCCACCGCAAGCGCCACGACAATAACCACAGGGCTCGCCATGGGAAGAAAAGATGGAGAAACCGTGCTATTCGGGAGCCGCCAGCGATTTATGCGCCGTTGGGCACGACGCGCCTCCGGGTTTTCGCGCCCGATTCGGCAACAGGATCCCAGGGTGCTTGTTTCTATGACTACGCCTTGAGCACGCGCTCGTTGAACCGCTCCACCGCCGTGCCGAAGCGGCGGATGCCCTCCTCCAACAACTCGTCGCTCGCCACCGCTGCGTACGTCAACCGCACAAAGTTGGCCCGCGGAGCCGCCAGCGGACTGAACAGCATGAATGCCCCCAACACAATGTGCACCCCGGCGATGGCCGCGTCCTGCAACAACGCCTTGCTCACCTCCGGGTAGTCCTCCGGCTTCACGCCCGGGAGCTTGAGCACCACCAGCACAAACATGCCCGCCTGCGGCACCACCACCTCGATGAGGCCCTGCTTGTACGCAGCCAGCTCGTACAACGCCTTCACCACCACGTCCCGCCGGTGGAGGTACGCCTGGCGCACCTTCAACAACCACGCCAACCACCCGTCAAGGCCCCCGAGCCGCTTCACCGTGTTGCTCACGAGGAACTGCAGCGGGCCCGGCGGCGCTCTCGTCAGCAACACCAGGTACGCGTCAATCACCTCCACAAACCGCTTGTGCGCCACAATGAACCCGAGCCGGAGCCCCGGCCCAAACACCTTCAGGAACGTCTCCACCCGCACCACGCGCCCGTCCGTGTCGATCGAGAGGTACAGCTTCGCCACCCGCTCCACAAACTCCGCCGGCGTCACGTCGTAGCCCTCCGTCTGCCCGTACGCGGGCAACTCCAAGTACCCGTACGGGTCGTCCTCAATCAACACCAAGTCGTGCTCCTGGAGCAACTTGTACACCTTCTTGCGCGTCTCCACCGTCTGCGTCAACCCGAGCGGGTTCTGCCCCGTGGGGATCAGGTACAACACCCGCGGCTTGGGCTTGTCCGGGTGGTGCGTGCTCCAGTTCACAAGAAGGTCCTCGAGGAACGCCACGTCCAACCCGTCGCCCGCAAAGTCAAGCTTCACCAGCACCGGGATCGCCCCCACGCTGCGCACGTTGTTCAAGAACGGCGTGAACGTAAACTCCTCCACGAGGATCGTCTCGCCCGCCAGCAACAACAAGTCCACCGCCTTGTGGAGCCCGTTCCCGGCGCCCGCCGTCAAGATCGTGTCCCACTCGGCAAACGCCGGCGTGTGCACCCGCTCCGTGATCTCCTTCGTGAACTCGCGGAGCACGTTCGTGCCCGGCACCGGCGCGTACTGCAACCCCTCGTCCAAGTCAAGCTCGTCCGGCAGCAGGCGGTAGCGCAACACCTCCGCCGTCGTGCCCAGCGGCGTGCTCAGGAACTGCCCCAGCCTGTAGTTCGTGCCCTCGTTCGTCTGCAACGGCTCGTCCACGAGGTGCACGCTCACCTTGTCCACGGGGAAGAAGCCGTTGTGCGGCACCCCGCCGTCGAGCATGAGCGGCTCGGGGTGCGCCACCTCGCCCTCGGGGAGCGGGATGGCGCGGCGGAAGTGCTCCAGCTGGCGCTTCGCAGCGCGCTCGGCAATGTGGTGTTCGAGGGCAAAGGCAGTCATCGTGGCGCCGCAGCAGGGGAGGCCACAACACCATTTATAGCGCCCTTGCAGCGGCGTGGCTCGCGCGTGCGTCGGCAAGATAACGCCACAACCGTGGATATGTTGGCACTGATGACTAATAGGTGTGGCGGCTGCACGGGCGCCGGGTGTGTGCGGGGAGCCGCTGCAGGCGGACGGCGGCCGTGCGGCCGCCACAGTGCCGCCCTTGCTTGCCGCCGCCCGTCCCGCGCGGGAGTCCCTGGGTCTTGACATGCGTCGAGGAGACAGAGGGGGCCTATCTCCGACGCCGCATAATCTCCGCCGATCCCCCACGCATGCCTCGCACGTTATCTTCCGGCGGGGGCGCTGCCTTCTGCCTGCACGGCTCTGGCGCCGGCCCCGATAAGACGCCCCCGCGCGCGCGCGCCCACACGCCCACGCTCACCCGCCCGCGCACCTGCCTCCGCGCGCGCACACACGTCCGCGCACGCGCGCGCACACACGTCCGCTTCGGGCACCTTCCGCTTCGGGCAAGCATCCTGCACGGACCCGCGCCGACACCGGCTTCGCGCGTGCCATGAGTCACCGATTTTCACCTGCCAACGGTCTTCACACATGTCTGTTGAACCGATCTCGCCCCCGTCGTCCGCGCGTCTGCAGTCCAGCTACGGCTGGGTCGTGCAGAAGTTCGGCGGCACCTCCGTCGGCAAGTTCCCCACCAAGATCCTGGACGAGGTGGTCGCTCCGTGGACCCGGCTGAGCCGCGTGGCGGTCGTGTGCTCCGCGCGGCTGCTGCAGACCAAGAGCGAGGGCACCACGCTGCGCTTGTTGCGAGCGGCCGAGGTGTCGATCGACGGCGGCGACTTTGAGCAGGTGTTGGATCTCATCGCCGACGACCACGTTGCCAACGCCAACGCCAGCATCAAGGACCCCGAGCTCCGCCAGGCGTTGGTCGACGCCTCCGTCAAGGAGGTGCACCACGCCAAGGAGCTTCTCCACGCGCTGCAGGTGATTGGCGAGGTCAGCTCGCGCACCCTCGACAACATCATGGCGGCCGGCGAAAAGCTCAGCTGCTTGTTCATGGCGGCCCTCTTCAACGACCGCGGCATCAAGGCACAGTACATCGACCTCCTGGACGTGGTGCCCCTCAAACACGAGTTCGGCAGCCACTTGGGCCCCGAGTTCTACCTGTTCTTGGCCGCCGCCTTTACCGAAAAGGTGGCCGCCTTGGACGACGGCGTCGTGCCCGTCTTGACCGGCTACTTTGGCACCGTTCCCGGCGGCTTGCTCAACGGCGTGGGCCGCGGCTACACCGACTTGTGTGCCGCCTTGCTTGCAGTCGGGCTCCAGGCCAACGAGCTCCAGATCTGGAAGGAGGTCGACGGCATCTTCACCGCCGACCCGCGCAAGGTGCCCGGTGCCCGTCTCCTCAGCCTGGTGACGCCCGACGAGGCGGCCGAACTCACCTACTACGGCTCCGAGGTGATCCACCCCTTCACCATGGAGCAGGTGATCAAGGCGCGCATCCCCATCCGCATCAAGAACGTCATGAATCCCAAGGGCCAGGGCACCATCATCTATCCGGACGACGTCGGCCGCCGCGGCGAGGAGACGCCGCCGCACCCGCCGCAGGCGCTCCTGCGCGTGCCGCTGCAGTTCTTCCACCGCAAGCGCGCCGCCACCGCCATCACCTCCAAGAGCGAGATGGTGGTGGTGAACATCCACTCCAACAAAAAGACGTTGCTGCACGGCTTCCTCGCGCACATCTTCTCCACCTTGGACCGCTACAAGTTGGTTGTGGACTTGGTGCTGACGAGCGAGGTGTTTGTGCTGATGGCCTTGCACATCACCCACGAAGACGAGCGCGACTTGCGCCTTGCCTGCCAGGAGTTGCGCAAGATGGGCTCCGTCGACGTTGTCCGCCAGATGGCCATCGTGCTGTTGGTGGGCAAGCAGATGAAGCAGTTTGTGGGCATTGCCGGGCGCATGTTCACCGTCTTGGCCGAGGCCGGCGTGAACATTGAGATGATTTCGCAGGGCGCCAACGAGATCAACATCTCGTGCGTCATCAACGAGAGCGACAGCTTGAAGGCGTTGAAGACGATCCACCAGAGCTTGTTGGAGGGCGACGGCGGAGGCGTCATCGACGCGCGCTTGGCCTCCTTGCGCTTGGAGGCGTGAACGCATCGCCCGTAGAGCATACACGCCGTTTTTCCGCATGGGCGACGACGCGCACGACGACGCGGACGGCGACGCGCGCGAGCTTGCGCGGGTGCGCGCGCGGGTGCGCGAGGCAATCCGCATGAACCGGCAGGCGGTCCAGACCGCGCGCCGCGGCGACGGCGACGACGCATGCGAGGAGCGCCGCGAGCACCGGGAGGAGCTGCCGCGAGAGCGCCACATGCACTACCTGATCGAGGAGTGCGAGGACTGGCGCGCGCGGGGCAAGCCGCGCGGGGCGTAGCACGGGGGCGTAGCACGGCACGGTGCGGCAGCGCGGCGCGGGACTGCCCGCCCCCACCGCCTCGGTCCCGCGGCCACCCCAAAATCCAGGCGATGATTATTTTCCAACCCCATTACCCCAACACGCCTGTTCCCTCCCATGAGCGACCAGGAGGAACGGGAAATCCAGGACCGCGCGCTGGAGCACGAGAGCGAGCTGAATCCGGACTTGGTGGATTCCAGCGAGGAGGAGGAGAGCGAGGATGAGGAGGCGATCCAGAAGGTGCGCGAGGGCTTCATCGTCGACGAGGAGGAGGAGGAGGAGGGCGAGGAGCTGCTGCGCCGACGCAAAAAGCACCGCAAGCGGCGCCACCGGGAGGCCAAGCCCGAGGACGACGGCGCGCTCGACGACGACGACTTGGAATTGATGATGGAGAACCAGGGCCAGCGCCCCTCCACCACCAAGCAACTCAAGCGGTTGAAGCGCGCCGGTGACGAGCGCGAGCGGCAGAGCGGGTTGGCGGAGATCTTTTCCGAGGACGAGGCCAAGGACGAGGGCTTGGACGACGGCCGCGAGCGCCTGCCGCCGCCCGGCGCCGCAAATGAGTTCGAGGACTTTATCGAGGACGACGAGTACAGCGGCGAGGAGGTGGAGCGCGAGGCGCGCCGTCCGGTGCTGCGGCCCCAGGCAACGAACGAGGTGCTGCTGATCGACAACGAAAAGCTCAGCGAGTTGTACGAGATCTTCGGCAACGGCGACGACTACGCGTGGGCGCTCGAGGGCGAGGAGGAGGGCGAGCAGGACGAGCCCGCCGCGCTCACGGACGTGTTTGAGCCGAGCGAGTTGAAGGAAAAGATGTTGACGGACGCCGACAACCACGTGCGCACGGTGGACGTGCCGGAGCGGTTCCAGACGCTCCGCGCCGGCGTGCGGCACTACGAGTTGGAGCAGCGGGCGTTCCGCCGCAAGCAGACATGGGTGGCACAACAGCTAGCGCTCGAGAAGCACGTGGAGGATGCGATGCGCGAGCCCTTCGAGCAGGCAGTGGCTGCGGTGGTGGACATGGTGCTGCGGCAGTCGTTGGAGGTGCCGTTCATCTGGCACCACCGGCGCGACTTTCTCTTGCAGCAGGTGATGGGCGAGGAGGGCGAGGTGTTGCGGGCCGAGCGGCTCTTGGACGAGGACGACTTGTGGCGCATTGTGCTGTTGGACGTCGAGTTCCACCTGTTGTGGGACCGCAAGGCGGTGGTGGAGCGCTTGTGGGGCCAGGTGAACGGCGGGACGCCGCCGGCCGATGCCGTGGTGGATCTCGTCGAGAGCGCCTCCACGCTGGAGGAGTTGCAGGACCTCCACGACTACATTCTGTTCACATACCTGCTGCTGTTCAAGGGCGTGCGCAAGCACTCGCGCAACGGCTTCTACGAGCAGGTGCTTGCGGGGCCGCTCCAGGCGGTGATCGAGGCGATCGGCATCACGGCGGCGCAGTTTGGCGACAATGTGGCGAACCAGGCGCGCGTGAACCCCACGGTGGACGAGGAGTACGAGCGGCCGGCCGACATGGTGCGGGACGTGGACACGAGCGCGACCGACGACGCGGCGGTCAAGCGGCTGCTTGACCTGGTGGCGCAGACATATGCGCAGCAGTTGGCCCACGACCCGCGGCTCAGACGCTTCTTGCGCGACGCGTTTCTGCAGTATGCAACGGTGGCGGTGAAGCTCACGCCGGCGGGCAAGCTCAAGGTGCCGGTGGGACTGCCGTTCTACGCGCTCCGCTACGCCACGCACCGGCTGCCGGCGCAGTTGCGGCAGCTGCCGCAGGACTTGTTGTACATTCTCCAGGCGGAGACGGACGGCTGGTGCTCGGTGGAGGTGCAGTTCCCGCACTTGGACCAGATGTGCGACCACTTGTTCACCAACTACCTTGCGCTGGACGGCGTGCTGGTGATGGTGGAGGAGTGGAACACGTTGCGCAAGGACGCGTTCCTGCGGGCGATTGCGGTGATTGTGCCCAGCGTGCGGCGCCAGTTTCTCGAGCAGCTCCGCCGCGACTGCGGGCGGCGCTTGGCCGGCGAGGTGCGGGCGGAGTTTGTGCGCCGCTTGGACCAGGCGCCGTACACGCCCCACGGCTACGCCAAGGGCGAGGCGCCCGGCGTGGTGGCGGTGCTGGCGGGCCAGGGCCGTTTCGGCGCGGACCTGACGGTGGCGGTGTACGTGCGGGCGAGCGGCGAGGTGGCGGGCGAGATCAAGATCGACGTGGACCCGGTGCGCGACGCCGACCGCTTCACGGAGCAGATGGCGCAGTTCTTGCACGCCCACGCGCCGGACGTGGTTGCGGTGCTGGGGTTCAACGCACAGACAAGCCGGCTCCACGCGGCGGTGGCCAACTGCGTGCAGACGCACCTGGTGCAGGTGCCCGAGGAGGCGGAGGGCGACGAGGGGCAGGCGCCGTTGGTGGAGGTGTTGTACGTGCGCGACGAGACGGCGCGCGTGTACTACACGAGCGACCGCGCGGTGGCGGAGTTTGTGGACCGCGCGCCGATCGCACGGTACTGCGTTGGCGTTGCGCGCTACCTCCAGCTGCCGCTCCGGGAGTACATTGCCTTGGGCACGGACTTGTCGCTGTTGGCGCTCCATCCGCACCAGGAGTTGCTCACGCCGGAGCAGTTTGGCCACAGCGTGGAGAGCGCGCTTGTGGACGTGGTGAACATGACGGGCGTCGAGTTGGGCGACACGCTCCGCGACGACGTGCTGCAGGCGATGCTCCGGTACGTGTGCGGGATGGGTCCGCGCAAGGCGCTGGGGCTTGTGCAGGCGTTGCGGCTGGTGATGACGCCCGAGTTCAAGCGGGACGACTTGGTGCTGTTCCAGCTCACGGGCGCGGCGGTGTTCATGAACTGCGCGCTGTTCCTCCGGTTGCTGGCGGACATCGAGACGCTCCTGCTGCTGGAGTTGGCGGCGCTCGAGTTGCTCGACAGCACGCGGATCCACCCGCAGGACTACGAGTTGGCGCGCAAGATGGCTGCCGACGCGCTCGAGCTCGACGAGGAGGACGTGCAGTACGTGGAGCAGCACGGGGGCGTGATTCTCAAGTTGAAGCGCGAGGGGCTCGACAAGCTCGAGGAGTTGGACCTCGACGGGTACGCGAGCGAGTTGGAGGCGCAGCTGCACCGGCGCAAGCGGTACACGCTCCACCAGATCCGGGAGGAGTTGCGCAACAGCTACGAGGAGTTGCGCAAGCTGTTGCACCAGCTCGACACGGGCGAGGTGTTTGCGATGCTCACGGGGCTGCTGCCGGAGGAGTTTGCCGTGGGCAAGGACATGCCGGTGCAGGTGCGGAGCGTGAAGCCGCTGCACTTGATGGTGATGACGGCGCTGATGGTGGAGGGATACGTGCGGCTGGGCCAGATGTTGCCGCGGGAGGACTACCGGCTGCCGTTGTCGGTGTTCCACGTGGGGCAGACGGTGACGGCGGTGCTCACGGAGATGGACTACACGGGGTTCAAGGCGGAGTTCAGCTTGACGGTGCCGAAGGCGGAGCCGCCGCTCCCGGACCCGGCGCAGTGGGACGTGGCGGCGGAGGCACGTGACGCGGCGGCGGAGGAGGCCAAGACGGCGGCGGAGACGCGGGCAGGGCGGACGATCCAGCACGCGCTCTTCCGCAACGTGCTGGCGCGCGGGGCGGAGGAGTATCTTGCCGCCAAGGCGCGGGGCGACGCGGTGATCCGGCCGCTGAGCAAGGGCGACACGCACTTGACGGTGACGTGGAAGGTGGCGAACAACTTGTTCCAGCACGTGGATGTGCTCGAGGAGCAGCGGCAGACGGACTACGGTGTGGAGAAGACGTTCCGGGTGGGGCTGCGGGTGTACCTGGACTTGGACGAGTTGGTGTACGACTACGTGCAGGCGACGGCGCGCAAGGTGGACGACATGTGCTTCAACGAGTTCTTCCTGGCGGAGACGCGCGAGGTGACGCTCAGCAACTTGGAGGAGCGGAGCGCGAACCTGCCGCAGCGGGTGTGCTACACCTTTTCGTTCGACCACAGGGCGCCGGGGTGGTTCTTGCTTGACTTCAAGATCAACTCGCAGGCCAAGGTGGCGACGTGGCACGTCAAGGCGACGCCCGAGGGGTACCGCTTGAAGGACTACGACTACCCGGACATGAACCGGTTGCGCAATGGGTTCAAGAGCTTGCTCAAGAGCGAGATGACCAAGAAGAAGGGCGGGTGGTGAGGCGGATGTAACAAAAGAATGTCTGTTGTGTGGGGTTTCAGGCGCGGGCGCGTGCGTCGGCGGCCTCGTGGGCCTGCTCCTCTCGTAGGAACCACCAGCCGAGGATGCGGCCGAGCTGTATTGTGCTCACCTCGGCGGGCTCGTCGCCGGTGCGGGCGCTGCGGTGCACGTGGCCCAAGTCGATGCAGGCGGCCGTCAAGGCCCACACGAGGCCGTCGCCGGCAAGGAGCGACCAGCGCCGCGCGGGCGCCTCGCCGATGAGCTGCACGGTGAAGTGGCCAAACAAGTAGTGCTCGCCGGCGCGCGGCTCGGGCGCGCCCCACACGGCGTGCACGGCGAGCGCCGCCACGGTGCAGCCGAGCGACCACTGGTACAAGACGCGGGCCAGGAGCACGTCGCGGGGGAAGACGCCCTCGGGCTGGAACAGCACGAGCCACAGCACAACCACGCGCAGGGCAAAGAGGGGGAGGTTGTAGTCGCGGAGGAAGCACACGACGGTGGCGGCGGCGGTGAGAAGGTCGAGCAGGGCGGCGAGGTGCTGGCGGTGGAGGGCGTTGCGCTTGGAGACGGCCGCGGTGGTGTGCACGAGGAGGGGTGCGGGCGCGGCGGCGGGCGTGCCCCCGGCGAGTGCCCCGGGGAACGCCCCGGGGAGCGGCGTGGCTCCCGGCGCAGACATAGCAAGTGGGGAGAGGGGCATCGCGGCATCCATTGGTAAATACGCGGGCACGCTGCGCCGGGAACGCTGCGCCCGGGAACGCTACACCCGGGGCGACGGGGGCTGGTCGGCCGCGGGCTCGGCCGCGGGCTCGGCCGCCTTGGTGGCGGGGTCGGCGGGGTCGGCAGCGTCGCCCGGCTTTTCACTAGTCGTGTGGTCCTCGTCCTCCTCGAACTCGTCCAACTTGACAGTGTCCTTGACCTTGGCGCCGCTGGCACCCTGCTCGTTCTCCTCCTTGATGCGCTCCTCCTGCTCCTTCAAGATCTCCATCTTCAACTTGGCGTCCTGCTTCTCGGCCAAGTTCAACTTGGCGATGTTGTACGCCTCGTCGGGGATGCTGCTCAACACCGCCAAGAGCGCGTCGTAGTACGTCTCGACCGAGCTGCTGCCCTCGGCGTACGTGTACGTCAGCAGCAAGATCAACAACAGCAGCGGGATCTTCTGGCGCAAGCGGAGATCCAACCACGTCTGGAGGTCGTCCCGGAGCCGGCCCGGCAGCACGCCCAAGCTGCGGATGCCGCGCATCTGGCACGCCAGCTGCAACTCCTGGATGCTCAACAGCGTCACGCCCTCGTAGTCGAGCGCCTTGTCGTCGTTGATGATCTTGAGAAGGCGGTACCGGATCTGGTAGCGGAGGATTTCGTCCGTGCCGTACGGCGTGAGGCCCATGTACTTGGCCATCGCCACGAGCTGCGGGCGCAGCAAGTTGTCCAACAACTGGTCGTTCTTGAAGTAGTGCGCCACGTGCACGATCGCCTCGTTCAGCGGGCGGCTGCCCTCCGAGATGGTGCGGAAGAACAGCGCAAACTCCGCGCGGTTTTCCTCGTTCACCTTGGGCATCGTGAGCGTCAGCTCCGTTAATGTCTTGTGGATGAACTCCAGCATGTCCGTGCGCATCTGGCTCATCTTCTGCCCGCGCACCACGCGCGTCGCCTTCAGCTCGTACGTCAGCGGCAACAAGCCGGGGAAGAGCTTGAGCGCGAACGGGAGGAGCAACTCGGCAAACGGCACAATCACAAACACCAGGAACGGCACGAGCTTGCCCACGTCGATGATGGTGCGCTGGAGCTGCGTGCGCTCGCGCCGCGTGAGCTCGCGCCCGCTCGCCATCTTGAACAAGAGCTTTGTCAGCACTCTGATCTCGTAGCCGAGGAGCTTGGTGCCGTCCCAGTAGTGGCGCACCTCCGTCTTGATGCGCTCCATGAGCGGCGGCTTCGGGCCCTTGGGCTCCGACGGGAGCTGCGGCAACGGCAACGGCGTGTCCAACATGTCCTTGGGGATGGGCACGGTGCGCTTGCGCGACACGCGGGGCGCCGTGTCCGAGGGCGCGTCCGGCGAGCGGGCCAACGTGCGGGCCGCGGCCAGAAACCCCGCCCGGGGGAGGAGCACGGCCCGGGGGACCTTGGCGACGGCGGTTACACTTCTCTGCGTGAGGAACATGTGGAGGGGTGCGCAGGTGGGCTGGCTTGCCGAACAGCGTCCACGGTGGCGCCCATCCGAAAAATGCAGGACCTGCGCCGCCGGTTCCGGTCATGCGGGCGCGCATCCGTGCACCCCGCAGGGTTGACGGGCTGCGCGGGGCGGAGCGGGGCCGGGCCCGGGGCGGTGGCCGGGGCGGTGGCCGGAGCGGTGGCCGGGGCTAGTAGTACGCGCCCTGGAGGGCGTACCCCGGCTTTGGCGTGCTCCCCACGAGGCACGCCGGCACCCACGCCGTCTCGCCGGCCGGGAGCGGCCGCCCGGCGGGCCACGTCGCCAGCGACGCAAGCACCTCCTCCGGCAGCATCACCGGCTGGAACCCGAGCGTGTCGTTCTCGTGCTGGAGCGTCGACGCGAGCAGCGCCAAGTCCGCATAGAGGAGCGGGAGGTCCGCGGCAATGGCGCCCGGCGCGCCCATGAGCACGCGGAAGTAGTCGCCGTTCTGGAACGCCCCGTGCCTTGCCGCCCGCTTCTCGGCACGCCGCGCGCTCTGCTTGTCCAACATGCCCCGTAGCCGCCCCGGATCGTCGCGCGCGTCGCGGTGCCGCTCGAGCTGCACAAGCCCAAAGCGCGCGAGCGCGAGTGCGTGGCCCACCTCGCCGCTGCCGTGCCGCTCCCGCGCCATCCACAACGCCGCGTGCGCCCGCGCGTAGTTGCGTGCCCGCTGCCAGTACTCGCGGAACTCGGCAAACGCCGCCTGGGCCTCCATCAACAGAAGCACCTCCAGCACCTGCTCGAGCACGTACACGCACACGCGCGACACCACGCCCGCCAGCGTCGGCTGGCCCGCGCGGTGCACCAACGCCATCTTGGCCACCACCGCAAGCTGCAACAGCGCCCGCGCGGTGCACGCCGTGAGCTGCACCAGGCGGCTGCTCACGAGCGGCTCCGGCGAGTCGGCCACGCCGTCCAACACCATGATGCGGCCGAGCGCGCTGCGGTAGTGCTGCGTCACGCGCTTCCACCGGTCGGCGCTGGACGAGCCGCTGCCAATCAACTCGGCCGCCCACGCCGCCAGCTGGTGGAGGTGCTGCCACACCAGCGCCCACAACACCATGATGCACTCGTCGCGGAGCGTGGACACGCCGAACGTCGCGGTGCCGACGCACCACTCGAGGCCGCCCGCGACCGGCTCGAGCGCGGCACCCAGCCGCAACAAGGCGGCCGCGTGCGGCGCGGGTTCCTGGGCGTGGAGGTGCGCGAGCAACGCCTCCGCGTACTCGTCGACCCAGCCGGCATACGTGTGCAGCGCCGACGGCGCCACCAACCGCAGCCGTGCGGCGGCGAGCGCGTGCGGGAGGGGGGCCGCCGCAGGGAGCGGGGCCGGCGGCGACGCGAGCGGGAGGAGCATTATTATGTGTGGGATCGCGCAGCCACACGCTACTCCCGATGGTTGGCGGCACCCTGGGCGACGCAGGCACCAAGCCGACGGCGTTCTACAAGGCACGGCTCGGGCGGCGGCGCTTCCGCTTGCGCCTGGCGTTGCTCCCCTACGTGCAGCGCGAGACGCGGATGATCGGGTGGGTGCAGCGGCACCTCCGCACGCGGTGGCTCGACTTCTACTTTGCCTGGACCGCCAACCTCGCGCTGCACACCTTCTACGTGCTCATGCTCCCGCTTCCGATCTGGTACGGCGGCGAGCTGATCACGCGCGACCTCGTCATGGTGCTCGGCTTTGGCATCTACTTCACCGGCACTCTCAAGGACTACGTCTGTCTCCCGCGGCCCGCGCTGCCGCCGTGCCACCGCATCACCATGTCGGGCTACACGACGCGCGAGTACGGCTTCCCGCTGAGCCACTCTGCCAACGCCACCGGCGTGACGCTTCTCCTCGCCATGGAGATGGCGCGCACGTGGGACAGCCGCAGCGCCGTCACCAACGCCGTGCTCGCCGCCGTGCTCGCGCTCTACTACCTCCTGCTCATCTTTGGCCGTGTCTACTGCGGCATGCACGGGCCGATCGACATTGCCACCGGCGGCGCCGTGGGCGTGCTGGTGGTGTGTGCGTGGCGCCTCGTACGCGGCGTGTGGGATCCGGTTGTCTTCAGCGGCTCCTGGCTCGTGCCGGCGGCGGTGGTGGTGGTGATTCTCGCGATGGTGCACTTCCACGCGGAGCCGGCCGACGACTGTCCCTGCTTTGACGACCTGGTGGCGTTTGTAGGGGTGGTGCTCGGCTTGGAGGTGTCCTTCTGGCTGTTTGCCAAGTGGCACGGGGCCGCCTTGTTCGAGGGGGTGTACGCGCGGCAGCTTCTCGAGGCGGGGCCCGTGGTGATCCCGTTCGACGGCGCGCGCATCGGGCTTCTCCGGGCGGCGTGCCGGCTGGTGGTGGGCGTGGCGGTCGTCGTGGCGTGGAAGAGCGCCGCCAAGCCCGTCATGTTTGCGGTCCTCCCGCCCGTGTACCGTGTGCTCGGCGTGAGCCTTGCTCGGAGCGGCTTTGAGCCCGCCGCCACCTCCAAGGCGCTGTATGCCAAGATCCGGCGCAGCAGCGTCAACACGGAGGACCGGGTGGCGAACCTCGGGCGGTTTGTGCGCGCCGTGGGCGACACGGAGGTGGAGGACACGGTGGGGGACGTGCCGGTGCAGCCGCTGCGGAGCCGGGCGGCCAGCGATCCGTTTGCGGAGCCGCCGGAGCCCCCGCGCCCGCGCTACGACGTCGAGGTGATGGCGCGGCTTGTGGTGTATGCCGGGGTGGCGGCGCTGGCGGTGTGGGGGTTTTCGGTGCTCGTGGTGCTCACGCCGTTTGCGTGACGCGGGCCGGCCGGGGACACGGGCTGGACTGGACACGGACCGGTCCGGGACATGGATTGGACTAGACACGGACTAGCGGCGGGGCTCGGGCACGGTGTGGGACTCCTCCCACAGCTCCCAGCCGACGATGCGCACGGGCTCGTCGGGGCGCGGCTCCTGCGGCGCGTCGGGGCGCGGCGCGTGGCCGCGGCCGATCCAGCACGGCAGCGCGGTGCGCACGGCAGAGACCAAGGCGGCGGCGGGGCCGGCAAGGAGGGGCGGCGACATGGCACGGGCGGCGCTAGCGAGCCGCCGCCTTTTTATCGCGGCGATCACAGCCGTGACGTCATGTGCTTATCAATGCATGCGAGCGTGGACCGCGGTGCGGGCGCAAGCCACGTGGGTCGCGGGCCAGGCCGGGCGATTAGGGCGCGATGGCAAACGCGTGGGTGCTGTCGCGGGGGCGCGGCTCCGGCAGATCGCCAATGTACAAGTCGCGCTCGTGGTAGGTGACGTTGCCCTGGCGGTCGCACAAGACGAGGGTGTGGGTGCGGGTGCCGTAGTAGGTGCCGATGCAGTTGCTGCGGGGCGGGTACAAGTGGGTCTCGAGCGCGGGGATGAAGACGCTGTTGCGGAGGTTGTCGAAGTTGGTGGCGTCGTCGGCGGTGCGGGTGTACGTGTCCGCGGCGAGCACGCCAAAGAGGCCGTCGACGAGCTGCTCGTGCAGCCACTGCTCGCGCACCAGCCGCGCGACGCACGCGTCGAGGCCGCGCTTGCCAAGCGCCACCTTGGGCCACGGGTCGCGGAGGAGGCTGTTCGAGATGCCGACCGTGGCCTCGTGGGCAAACAACGGCTGCACGCCCGCGCGGCCGCGGTTGGACACGACGTAAAACTCGGGTGTGGGCGTGAGCTGGCCAAACACAAACAGAAAGCCGCCCACCTTGTCCATGCCCTCGAGGTGGCGCGCCCACTCGGTGGGCGGCTCGCGCAGCTCGAGGAACGAGGTCGCCATGATGCCGCGCAGCACCGCGCCGCCAAACACGGCGTCCGACAGTGCCGCCTGCTCGCGGTAGTTGACGAGCACCGCGAGCCGGCCGCTGCGCAGCACGCCGATCCAGGTGCCGTGTTCCTCGCGCGCGAGGTCGTATGGCAGGAGCACGCGGTCCTCGTGGTGCCAGTGCGCAAGCACGGTCGGCCGCACAAGGTACTCGTCGCGGTTGCTTGCGAGAATGAGGGCGTAGTCGGGGTGGCTCGTGGTGGCGAGAGCGATGCACATGGTGTGGGGTAATGCAGGCAAGGGCCGTTAAAACTTGCGGGGCGACATAATACGAGCGCGGGAGAGCCTACCGCCCGCGGCCCGGGGCTCACCCGCCGGGCGTCGGCGTCATCCGCACCGTGGAGGTGACCTGCAACCTGATGCACAACTCGTGCAACTCGTCGTCGTAGTGGTGGTACTCCAAGCACTGGAGCGCCTTGCGGAACAGGAACGCGCCGTAGATGTTGACGGTGATGTTGGCAATGTTGGTCTGGACAAGCCCCACAATGCGCCGCGCGTGGTACTCCGGGAACGAAATGCCCTTCTGCGGCAGCACCATGCCGGCAAGACACCGTTGGGCGCGCTCGCTCACGTCGCGGTGGAAGCCGCAGCGCGCCAACAACCCGCGGTACACCAAGAGCGAGCAGAGATGGAACTGGATCGCCACCACCAGCGCGACCGTCGTCAGGTGCACGATCCGCGGGAAGTGCGTGCCGGCGGCTTCGAACACGGGGCGGAACTGCACCGGGAGACACTCGTCAAACGCCCCAAGCTCGGCATGGAGCTGCTCCCACGCGCCCAAGGCGGCCTCGTTCTCGTACTCGCTCTGCGTCTCCACCAGCACCATGTTGAGAAAGGTGGTGGCGGCGGCGAGGTCGTGGAACACCTTCCAGAACCACCAGCTGTCGGGCCACGGCACCTGCGGCGGCACAGGCCGGCTGTCGTTGCCGGTGCGGAGCACGAATTGGCGGAGAAAGGGCTGCGTCGGCAGCGGGTACAGCGGGAGTGGCATGTTGCAGGGCTTGCTCCACTTGATCAGCACGATCGTGTCCTGGAGCACAATGAGGGAAAACACCTGCTGCCAAATGATCAGGTCGCCCGGGCTGGCCGTCTCGAGCATACGGGCCATGATGCGGGTCAGGCCGTGCACGTGGTTCAAGCCGTCACTCGAGCCGAGAAAGAGTTCGTAGCCGGAGAGGAGCATGCTGACGACAAGCGCCATGGGAAGCAGCTGCGCCAGGCCTGCGAGGAGGAGCTCGCGGTGGCGCTCGCACGCCTCCAGGTAGTGGCGCAGCGGCGCGTTCTGGTCCACGTCCGGGTGGGCGCGGCGCATGAGACAGAGAAAGCCGCACGCCAACACGCACAGGCGGAGCACTCCCAGGGGCTCCCACGCGGCCACGCGGGCGAGAAGCAGCCAGAGCGGCACGGGAGAAAGCAGGTCGATTGGCCCCGCGACGATCAGAATGTACGCCGTGAGCGCCTGCAGCTCGAGCAGGTCGGTGAATATGAGCGGCGGCAAGGCGGCAAAGCTGGGTGGCACCGGCAAGTGGAGAAAGCGGGACAACTCCGCCAAGCAGTCCTGGGTCAGTGGTGGTCGTGACGGGGCGATGGTGCGCGCCCACTCGGGCGTGGCTGGCGGCGTCTTGGGGCGCGGCAACGCGGACGATGGCGGCAGGTGTGTGAGGAGCAGGCCGACCATGAGGCGCTTGCGGCCGGCCGACGGCAGCAGCGGGGCGCGCGGGTTTGGCTGTCCGGCAACCATCGCCAAGGACGGGAGCGTCTGGCGCTGGCTGTACTGCAGCTGGAGGATCAGGCGGTATAGCTCGCCGATGGGCGGGAGCACGGTGGCGGTGCTCTCCTGCTCGGCGGCGTCAATGGCGTCGTTGGTGGCGTACTGGGCGCCACGCTCGTGCGCCATGCGCAGCCACAGCAGCACCGGCGGCGGACCTGGCGTTGTCATCTGGGGACCGGGCGTGCAAGTCTAGCCGACAACAATGGGCGGCCGGACAGTGTGGCGCGGAGGCGAAAAAGCTTGTGGGCAGCAACGGAGGGGCGGCGGAACGGCTGCCGTGGGGGCACGCCGGGGGAGGGGAGGAAACGGGGAGGTGTTTCCGCTAGTCCTTGCACACAAAGAAACACTGCGGGTGCGGGTAAGCTGCCGTGCGTTGTCTGCACCATTCCGAGGGGCGTCGGCAGATGCATGAGCCCTGTGCACGCCCGGAAAACCTTAATGCGCGATGGATTAACCGGGGTTGGTCCTGCAGAAGGGGTCCGCGGCACCGGGTGCCGCGCGGGCGGGCGCGGGCGGGCGTGGCCGGGTGGGCCGGTGCCTGCCCGCGGCCTGCCGGCGGAGCGGTAGGCGCTGCTGCGGCTGGAGCCACCACGTGCAGCGGACACGGCGCAGCGCGGCCTACTCATGCGCCTAAAGCGTACCTAGTGCTGCAGCGCGGCTTAAGTCCCCCGCTTGTGCAGGTGGAGCCGTGGGCCGGCGGCGGCGCTCAGGGCGGCGGCAATGTGGGCGGCGGCGAGACGGGCAACCGCGGCCAGCTGGTGGATGCAGAACGAGTGCACGATGCCCGCCGGCTGCTCCACCAGCACGTGCGGGAGCGCGCCGAGCGCCTCGAGCCGCCGGTGGGTCTCGCGTCCCACCCAGTGGTCCGCAGCCGCAAGCACCATGTACACGCGGCCATACGACGCCGCGCGGCCAAACCACGCCGCGTTGTACTCCCGGAGGGGCCCGATGGTGGCCATCTCCTCGCGGGCGAGCGCAAGGGCCTGCCACACGGTGCGGTAGCTCGTCACCAACGCGAGCGTCGCGCGCACCGCATGAGTGGACTCGGGCGTGGCCCCAAGGCGGCGGCGCACGAGCCAGCGGCGCACCGCCGCGGGCACCCACTGCATGAGCCACGCAAGCAGCCCCACGGTGGCCGGCGCAACCGCCCACGGCGCAAACCGGAGGAGCCGTGTGAGCACAATGCCGTTGGGCAGCCGCGCGAGGTCGGCGACCGTCGGCGTGAGCAAGCCCACCAGCGCCACGGCGCACTGGCGGTCCACAAGCGCCTGGGCGACGCGCTGCACCATGTACGCGCCGACGGAGTGGCCAAGGAGGTGGATGGGCCGGTGGGCGCCGCCGAGCGCCTCCACGACCTCGACCTTGTGGCGGACCTGGTCCTCGAGCAGGTAGAAGCGGAGGGGCGCCGTGCTCCCGGGCACAAAGCCGGCCTGCAGCACGCACACCACCTCGGCAGGCACGCGCAGCGCCACGGCGTCGACAAACGCGGCGTAGTACTCGGCAAGCCCCGGGTTGCCGGGCACCACCACAACAAGCGGCGCGTCGGGGACCGGCGGCAGCGCGCGGTACACGGCCGTGGGCCAGCGGTGTTCCCAGAGCTCGGGCCGTCCCATGGAAAAGGTGCAGATAAGATTGCGCTACGCGGTCTAGAACGGCTCGATGCGGAACAAGACGCGGCGGTCGTCGTCGTCCACCAGCACTGCCTTGCGGCCGCTGCGGCCGCCCACCTGTGCGATCCACTCGCCCATGCGCTCGCGGAGCTCCAGCCAGGGGTAGCAGCGCGCGCTGCGGGCGTCGAAGGGCGCGTCGCGGAGCTCCTCGAGACGGCCCGCGAGGTTGGCGTCGTAGAACTGGGAGAAGGCCACCTGGAGGCTCTGCGGGTCGAGCACCAAGGGCTTGGCCTTGCCGATGACCGCCAAGTCCAAGACGTTTTCGCGGTACTCGGTGTACAACGACGGCAGCCCCGGGAGGGTGGTGGAGTTGGCGAGCCAGCCGCCCCAGGTGCTGGGGTCGCCAGGCCCGCCGTAGGTGGTGAGCAGCACGGGGTCCCACGGCTTGTCCACCACGTCGTAGCCGTAGGCAATGCTGACGAGACCGCTGCCGCTGGTGCGCGGCGCGAGCAACAGCAGGAGCTTGGCGGGCGGCAACAACTGCGCAAGCGCCAGGCGGTTGGTGCAGTTGATGATGTAGTTGAACTTGGTGCTGCTCTGGCCCTGGTACGCGGCCAACGCGGCGTAGAGCTTGTCGGCGCCGTCGTACTGCGGGTGCGTGAAGCGGTGGACGACGCGCAGGTGCGGGGCGGCGGGCGTGTGCTCGTCGAGCTGCACCGCGGCGTCGTGGGCAAACGACTCCTCCTTGGGCAAGACGCGCACGTCGTTCAGCACCACCACCTCGGCGATCTCGCTCACGCTGAAGGTGTTGCTCAAGTGGTCGATCACGGCGTCGGCCACCAGCGTGCCGGCGCTCATGTCGCTGCTGCGGGCCTGCGGGTCGGAGCGGATCACGAGCACGCGAGTCAGCGGGTTGAGCTTGGCGGCGTGGCGGCAGAGCACCTGGAGCGCGTACACGTAGTGCAACAACCACGTGCAGAAGTTGGTGTTGAGGCGGCGGGTCAAGCGCGACAGGCTGTGGGCGGCGGCGGCCTCGCGCACGCTGGCGGGCACCACAAACAACGGGTCGGCCTTGGGGTTGATGGCGAGGTGCAGGCGCAACGCGCCCTCGGGCGGCACGGCGGAGGGGCGGAAGACGATGCCGGCAACGGTGTCGCCGACGGCGAACGCGGGGTGGGCGGACTCCTGCACGCGGCCGATGTAGACGCGGCCCAAGCTCTTTTGGGTGTATGCGTCGGCAGCAATCAGGCCGGGGTTCTCGAGCGAGCCGTTCACGGCGTTGAGGAAGAAGTTGAGGTCGATCTTGGCCGAGAAGAAGGCGTACAGCACCAGCACGAGGACATGGCCGTGCTCGAGGGGGAGGGGGATGGCGGCGTAGGAGAAGACGGGCAAGGTGTCCAAGTTCTTGAAGAGGTATTCCTTGACGACGAGGGGCTCGTCCTCGCCGGGCGGGGGCAGGCCCCGGGGGGTGGAGTCTTGGGAGGACATGTTGCGGGAGGATCGGATGCGATGAGCTTTTAGATTGGGTGCGGAAGCGCGCCCGTGCGGGAGCGGGGCGCTCCAGGGCCGCACCTGTGGCGCGCACCTGTGGCCCACGCCTGTGGCGCACGCGTGCGGCCCACTCCACGGACCCATGCCCGTGGCCCCCCACGGACCCACGCCCCCGGCCCGCGCTCCAGGCCCGGGCGCGCGCCGCGCGGAGAGACGCAGCCCGCGCCGTCCCCAATCGGACCCGCCGCCGCCGGATGCAGCCACACCGCTCCCGGATCGGGCCTCGCGCCCCTGCGTCCACGGCTCCCGCTCCGCGCCGCCGGCGACGTCATCACATGGCGCCGCACTAGCACGCACCACGCGCTGTCCCGGTTGCTATTTATAACCCAATCAGAGCACAGACGCACACCAACCACTGCGCTTATAACCCCCCGCCCCGCGCACCCGCACCCCGGCATGTCGAACCGCAACTCGCAAATCTTCGTGGGGCTGCCCGGCGGCTCGAACCGCAACTCGTTGGTGATCCCGAGTCTGCCGGTGCCCGACCACTACAACCCGTACGAGGTGGCCAAGGCGCACCGCCGATCGCAGAGCGGCGGCAGCGGGCAGTTGGCGGCGGAGGGCCCCCAGGGCTACCTCTCGCCGACGCGGGTGGGCGGCCACCTGCGGCACCCCAGCGACTTGAACCTGATCCCGGAGAGCCAGCACAGCGGCCGGGCCGCGGGGAGACGGCCGCCGCTGACGTCGCCCATGGCGGTTCCGGCGTCGCCGGCGCCCGCCGGGAGTGGCGTGGGAGGTGCCGCGGCATCAATGCTGCCGCCGCTGGCTCGGACGACGGCTCTGCGGCTGCGGCTGCCGACAAAACAGCCGCGGCGCGCGCAGGACTTTGTGTTCACGGCGACGCCCGTCAAGTCGCCGGACCACAAGGTGAAGGTGGTGGTGGTGGGCGACGGCGGGACCGGCAAGACGTGTCTCCTCGTGCTGTACACGCAGGGCAAGTTCCCGGAGTTGTACGTGCCCACGATCTTTGACACGTTCCAGACGCTGCTCACGTCGCCGGCGGGCTCGACGGTGCAGCTTCTGTTGTGGGACACGGCGGGCCAGGAGGAGTACGACCGGTTGCGGCCGCTCCTGTACCCGGACGTGGACGTGCTCTTGGTGTGCTTTTCGCTCGAGCTGCGGACGCTGTTGCAGAACGTGGTGGACGCGTGGGTGCCCGAGGTGGCGCACTTTTGCCCGGGCGTGCCGATCGTGCTCGTGGGCACGAAGCTGGACGTGGCGCGGGAGGTGCTGGACGAGGAGGCGGCGGCCGTGATGCGGCAGGTGGGGGCGATTGCGTACATCCGGTGCAGCGCCCGCACAATGGAGAACGTGCGCGACGTGTTCAACACGGCGCTTGCGCGCGCGGTGAAGGCGAAGCAGGCGGACAAGCGCGCGAGCAAGCGGTACAGCGCGGTGCAGGGCCATCGCCAGAGCTCCTCACAGCCCTTCAACGAGCCGACGATGGACTACATGAAGAACAGCGAGTACTACTACAACCCGGAGGCGAGCAAGCCGAAGAAGACGCGCCGCCGGTGCACCGTGTTATAGAATGGCGATGCGATGCGATGAGGTGCGGTGTAATTTTTCCATGACGGCGGCGGCAGAGCAGCAGGCGGCGGGGGCGGCGGTGGCGGCGACGGCAGCGGGGGCGGCGCCGGCCCCGGCCGAGCACCAGACAGCGGCGACGGCCGGCGCGAAGCGGGAGGCCGAGCGCACGGCCAAGACGCCCCGCACCAAGAAGCCGCGCTACAAGTACAAGACAAAGCAGGTGGAGCCGACGGCGCCGCAGGGCGTGCTCCAGCTCGAGATTGCGACGCTTGTCGCGCGCGAGGGCCTCACGTTGGAAGAGGTGGCGAACGACATGCCGCGCGTGTTGAACGAGGAGGGGTTGCGGGAGCGGTACCACCGAGAGGTGTCGGGGGCGCGGGTGCGGCTGCTCACGCTGAACGGCGAGGCGTTGTGCTTGGTGCCGCACCCGGAGGACGCGGCCCGGCAGCAGGTGGCGGTGGTGCCGTTTGCGTACCCCGGAGAGGTGGTGACGATCCGGGTGTTCAAGACCCACCCGCACCACGTGGAGGCGGACTTGCTCCGGGTGGAGGGCACGGAGGGGCCGGTGCCGCACAAGCGCAACGACGCGCTCATCCGGTGCCAGTACTTTGGCAAGTGCTCCGGGTGCCAGTACCAGAACGTGGACTACGAGACGCAGTTGGAGATCAAGCGGGAGGTGATTGTGAATGCGTTCAGGCACTTTGCGCCGGTGCTCTCCAAGACGCTCCCGGCGGTGGGGCCGACGTACCCGCTGCCGGAGCAGTACGGGTACCGCACGAAGCTCACGCCGCACTTTGACGTGCCGCGGAAGCGGAGCGAGCCGTACACGCGGCCGCAGTTTGGGTTTGGCGCCAAGGGGCGGCCGGAGTGGCGGGCGTGCGGCGGCGGCACGGGGCTGACGGTGGACATTGAGGAGTGCGCGATCGGGACGCTGGTGGTGAACGTGGGGCTCCGGAACGAGCGGCGGCGGTTTGCGGAGGGGTACCGCGAGTACCGCAAGGGTGCGACGGTGCTCTTGCGGGAGGACACGCGGCGCGACGCGCTGGCGCCGGGATCGACGGACGCGGCGGGGGAGGTGCTGCGGGAGGCTGCCGGGGAGATGGTCAAGACGTGTGTGACGGACCCGCGGCAGATTGTGCAGGAGCACGTGGGGGACAAGGTGTTTGAGTTCCTGGCGGGAGAGTTCTTCCAGAACAACAACACGATTCTCCCGCATGTGACGGCGTACGTGCGGGAGCAGCTCTTGATTCCGACGGCGGTGCCCGGGGAGGAGTTGTACCTCGTGGACGCGTACTGCGGGCTGGGGCTCTTCAGCATCACGTGCGCGGAGGGGGTGCTGCAGGTGGTGGGGGTGGAGGTGCTGGCGGACCTGGTGCGGTTTGCGGAGCGGAACGTGCGGGCGAACGGGGTGGAGAACGCCAAGTTTGTGGTGGGCAAGGCGGAGGCGATTTTCGGGGACTTGGGCGGGTTGCCGCGGGAGCGGATGCTGGTGATCTTGGACCCGCCGCGCAAGGGGTGCGACGAGGTGTTCTTGGACCAGTTGGCGGCGTTGGCGCCGGCGCGGGTGGTGTACGTGAGCTGCAACGTGCACTCGCAGGCGCGGGACGTGGAGTACTTGGCGCAGCGCGGGTTTGTGGTGGAGAGCGTGCGCGGGTTTGACTTTTTCCCGCAGACTCACCACGTGGAGAGCGTGTGCGTGTTGCGGCACGCCGCGTAGTATGTATTGAGTGCATGGGAGCGGAGCACGGGCGTGGACCCTGCAGCCGGGTGCAGCCGGGCGCAGCCGGGCGCAGACGCGCGTCAAAGCAGTCACGGCACGTGACGCACACCAGGGCGCGTGCGTGCCGGACCGCCGCACGCTGAAGGTTTCGCGCGTGAAAAAAGTGTTCCCGCATCCAACTCACCAACCACAATGGAAAACGACAAGGGCCAGCTCGTTGAACTCTACGTCCCCCGCAAGTGCTCTGCCACCAACCGGATCATCAAGGCCAAGGACCACGCGTCCGTGCAGATCAACGTGGCTGCCGTCGACGCCGAGGGCAAGGCCATCCCCGGGCAGTACACCACCTACGCCTTGTGCGGCTACATCCGCAGCCGTGGCGAGGCCGACGACTCCCTCAACAGATTGGCCCAGAACGACGGCTTGTTGAGCAACGTGTGGTCCTACTCCCGCTAAGGGGAGGTGTGCAGAATAAACGTGATGTGCTTGAGCGCTGAACCTGTGTAGCGCGGGCTGTTGTCCGCCGCGTGCGGGGCCGGGCGGCTGCGTGCTCCGGCCGCGTTCCTCCCGCGTCCCTCCCCCGTCCCACGTGCCGTCCGGACCTCGCTCCCGGCCGCCAGCAATCTCATCTAATCTCACCCTGCATGCCGCACAAACAAATGACCGCTTTGGTCATTATGGGGTCACCGACCCACCCCCGCGTGACCCGCATCCAGCCCCCCTTCCCATGAACGCCATTGCCACGCTTGTCGACGGCGACGGCTATCTCCCCGGCGCCCTCTGCTTGGGCGTGCTGCTCCGCGAGACCGGTGCGGCCCTGGCGCCCGCCACCACCACCGTTGCCGCCGTTGTGCGCCACTCCCTCAGCCCCTACCAGCTCCTGCTCTTGCGCGAGGTGTACGACCTGGTGCACGAGATTGACGGGGTGGGTCTGTCCTTCCCCGAGTTGGCGCGTCTCGAGCGGCCCGAGCTTGCGGCCGCCGTCGCCAAGGTGCATCTCTGGCGCTTGCCGTACCGCCGCGTGCTCTACCTCGACGCCGACACGCTCCCGCAGCCTGGCCACCGCGTGCTGGAGCTCTTGCACGTGGAGGTGCCTGCTGGCCACGTGGCGGCCGCGCCCGACATTGGGTGGCCCGACGCGTTCAACTCGGGCGTGATGGTGCTTGCGCCGCGCGAGGACGACTTTCACGCGCTCATGGCGCTTGTGCGCCGCGGCGGGGCCGGAGTGCTGTTTGACGGGTCCGACCAGGGCTTGTTGAACCAGTACTTTAACCCCCGGGAGCTGCTTGCGGTGGTGGCGCCCTCGCCCAGCGGCTGGTCCCTGGTTGGCGTGGCGCAGTTGGGCGGCGGTCCTGCGGCGGCGCCGTCGCGGTGGATCCGGCTCCCGTTTGCGTACAACGTGACGCCGTCGGCCCACTACCAGTATGCGCCGGCGCAGGAGCACTACGCGGCGGACGTGCGCGTGGTGCACTTTATCGGCGCGCGCAAGCCGTGGCACAACACGGAGGTGTATGTGCACGACGACGGGGGGTTGCACCGTGCGTGGTGGGACACGATGTACCGGTACTACGGAGAGAGCTTTGAGGCGTTGGCGGGGATGTACGGCGGAGGGACGTACGGGCGGGCGCCGGCGGCCGACGTGCACCGGTTGTGCTGGTGGGAGCGGGGGATGAGCGCGGCGGAGCGGATGCAGGCGCAGTGGCGGTACGATGTGTATGAGGGGGTTGGCGCTGCCCGGCGTGCTGCCTGGGAGGAGCCGGAGCCGGTGGTGGAGCCGGAGCCGGTGGTGGAGCCGGTGGAGGCGGTGGAGAAGGAAGAGGCGGTGGAGGACGCTCTTCCCGAGCCACAGCCGTCGGCAGCAGACCCCGAGGCGCTCTGCGACCCCGCCACCTACCGCGACGCCGTGACGGTGGCACCGGAGCACGTGTGGAACCCGGCGGTGGCGGCACCGCTGGCGGAAAAGAGCGAGCTGGTGTTTTCGTTCCAGGAGTTTCACAATGCGTGGGACGAGCCCGCGGAGACGGACGGGGCGGGGGCGGGGGCAGGGACGCAGGAGCCGGAACCGGTGCGGCCGGCGTGGTTTGGCGTGCGCAGCGGGGACGTTGCGGAGCGCGTGTGGGACGACTCTCGGTTTGTCGTGAAGCCGGAGCGTCTACCGGTGGAGCCCGAGGCGCCGGAGACCAAGACCGCGGCGCCGGAGACCAAGACCGCGGTGCCGGAGACCGAGCCCGCGGCCCGGCCAGAGCCCACGGCCAAGCCTACGGCCGCGGCTACAGCCGGGCCGCCGCCCAGCGCCGCTGCCAAGCCCTGGGAGCGCACCTCGGATCCGCCCACGCGCACGTTCCGCACCGCGCCGTCCGGGCTGAAGGTGCTCGCAGCCCGCCTGGTCCAGGACGTGGGGGCGTCGCGTCCACGCCACCGCCGCACCAAGTCCGGATCGCTCCTTGCGGAGCCCGCCACCACGTTGCCCAACGAGGACGAGCTCATCTAGGCGGCGGGGGCCGCCGGGGTAGACTAGAGGCCGCCGCCGGGGTAGACTAGAGGCCGCGACGCAGACCGCGCCGCAACCCAGCCGGCGCCGCGAGCACGGCCCCACAATCCATTGCTAGACCCAGCGCCTCGGAGCTGCTCGCGCCGTATCGAGGCTTCTCGCAGGCGTGCCCGCACCAGTTACCCGGCCGCAAAATTTTTTTGTGGCGAAATCGGCACAGCGTGTTCGGATTGAACTTTTCCACCAACTACTTCCTCCAAGCATGGCTTCTGACGGAATTACCGAGGTTGACTCCAACCTCATTGAGACGAACTACGACAACGTGGTGTACTCCTTCGACGACCTCAACTTGAAGGAGCCGATTCTCCGCGGCATCTTCGGTAACGGTTACGAGGCGCCGTCCGCCATCCAGCAGCGTGCCATCTTGCCCATCACGGAGCACCGCGACGTGTTGGCGCAGGCGCAGTCCGGTACCGGCAAGACCGCGACCTTCACCATTGGCGCGCTCCAGAACCTCCGCGAGAACGAGAAGACCACGCAGGTGTTGGTGCTTGCTCCCACGCGTGAGTTGGCGCTCCAGATCAAGAAGGTGGTGCTCCAGATTGGCTTGCACATGAACATCAGCGCGCACGCGTGCATCGGTGGCACCGCCATGAAGGACGACATCGAGGCGTTCAAGAGCGGCGTGCAGATTGTGGTGGGCACCCCCGGCCGTGTGTTGGACATGATCGAGCGCCGCTTCTTCCGCACCGACAACATCCAGATGTTCATCCTCGACGAGGCCGACGAGATGTTGTCCTCCGGCTTCAAGGAGCAGATCTACAACATCTTCCGTCTCCTCCCCGAGACCACCCAGGTGGTGTTGTTGTCGGCCACCATGCCGCAGGACGTGTTGGAGGTGACCACCAAGTTCATGCGCAAGCCCGTGCGCATCCTCGTGAAGAAGGACGAGTTGACCCTCGAGGGTATCAAGCAGTACTTTGTCAACGTCGAGTTGGAGCAGTACAAGTTTGACTGCTTGTGCGACTTGTACGACTCCATCCTGGTGACCCAGGCGGTGATCTTCTGCAACACCAGAAGAAAGGTCGAGCTCCTCACCGAGCAGCTCACCGAGAAGGACTTTACCGTGTCCGCCATCCACTCCGAGCTCTCCCAGCAGGACCGTGACAAGATCATGCAGGAGTTCAGAACCGGCTCGCTGAGAATCTTGATCTCCACCGACTTGTTGGCCCGTGGTATCGACGTGCAGCAGGTGTCCTTGGTGATCAACTACGACTTGCCGTCCAACAAGGAGAACTACATCCACCGTATCGGCAGAGGCGGCCGTTTCGGCCGCAAGGGTGTTGCCATCAACTTTGTCACCGCCAAGGACGTCGGCATGATGCGCGAGATCGAGAAGTTCTACTCCACCCAGATCGACGAGATGCCCGCCGACATTGGTGCCTTGTTTGACTAAGCCGAATGTAATGACGGTTCTAGGCGTTCATAGCTCTTGCGTGTACACGTTTTTATTTCCCCATGTCCTCCCGGCTGTCGTTGGCGTTGTCCGCGCCTGCGCCCGCGCCGCCGGCCGCCCCGCGCATATCCATTGACCTGGGCGCCGGCACGCCCGCCGGCTACCGCTCCTCCTTTGCCGACGACCTGTTCATCCGCCCCGGCACGCTGGTGGTTGGCGACCTGCGCAGCTCCTTGGACCTCGGTCTGGGGCTCGGCGTCAACCTCCTCACCGAGGCGACGGTGCTGCCGTTGGGCCCCAACTCGGTGTACGAGCTCAACGTCGGGGCCGATGCCGCGCGCCGTCGCGCCGCTGGCAGCAGCCGCCGCGCCGCCGACCAGCCCACCACCAGCGACATTCCCCGCACCGTGCTCCCCAAAATCACAAAGGTAAAGGCCGCGGACTTTGAGCGGTACTTGGAGACGGTCGGCCCGCAGTACAGCAAGCTCGCGCAGCGCAACCAGCTCACGGAGGCGTCGCTCCAGGCGTTCATCGAGCAGGTGGAGCGCGGGTCCGACCACCTCGGCGTGCAGGCCCACGGGTTGGCGCTGGTGCCCCGCGTGTACTTTGAGGACTCGTTCCGGCTCGACAACCCGCGGGTGTTTGAGCGCGTGGTCGAGAACCAGCGGTTGCTTGCGTCGCCCGAGGACACGTCCACCCTGGTGGTGTCGATGGCCGGCGACGACTTGGCGAGCAACACACGGCTCCAGGAGCAGTTGTCGCAGTACCTTGATCTCGTGGAGATCCACCTCATCCACGAGATCTCCAACACGCTGGACCTGTTCTTCAGCGCCATTGGCGACGTGCGCGCGATCGAGGAGGAGGTGCGCGCGTGCAGCGAGGCGGCTGCGGCGATCGACACGGAGCTCGGGCGGGTCGAGGCGGAGGAGGCGCGCGAGGGGCTCGAGATTCTTGCGGCAATGCGGCGCGTGCAGAACGTGGGGGTGTTGGAGCAGGCGGTGGCGCGCGTGCAGCGCGTGGTGGATGCCAGTGCGGCGGCCCAGCGCCACCTCGACGCGGGGGAGCACGCGGAGTGTCTCGATCTGGTGGACGAGGCGGGCGCGGTGCTTGCAGACCCGGAGTTGCCGCTCGCGCAGGTGGCGGTGCTTGCGCAGATGGAGAGGCGGTTGGCAGCGGTGCGCGAGCTGGTGGCGCAGCACTACGCGGCGGAGTTTGTGGACACGTTGAGCGCGGACTTGGAGCGGCACTGCGACAGCGTGGCCAAGGAGGCGACGCTCTGGCGGTTGGCGGGCCACCGGACGGACGTGGACACGCTGTACGGCGTGGTGGACGCCGAGTGGCGCGCGCAGGTGGCGCGGTTGGTCGAGATGCTTGCAAGGAGCGGGGGACTCGAGCACGGGTTCCAGCAGCTCAAGGTGAAGATCATGGCGGACGCGAAGCTGGTGGTGCGGCGGTATCTTCCCACGGAGGACCACACGACGTCGTCGCTGCTCCTGACGAATCTCCGGCAGATGACGCCGCTGGAGTTTGGCGTGATGGTGGAGAGCATCTTCAGCCGGCTTGCGGAGTGCTTGCGGCGGATGACGGCGCACCAGAAGGTGCTTCTCGACGAGGCGTTGCGGGTGGCGGGGCCGCAGGCGCTGGTGAAGCTGTTTGACATTCTGCGGACGGTGGAGGAGTGCGTGGAGGTGGTGCAGGGGCGGATGATGAAGATCATGGCGGTGCGCAAGGCGGAGACGAGCGCGGGGCTGTTGAAGGACTTTATGGCTGTGTACCGCGTGCTGGTGGGGTTTGTGAACGAGTGCGAGTTGATCACCGGGGGCATGGGCACCACGAGCAAGTTGCAGGACTTTGTGGTGGGGCAGACCAAGGGGTTCATGGCGGAGTGGCACGCGCTGAACATAAGGAGCGTGGAGGGGTGGGTGGAGAAGGAGACGTGGAAGGAGAACGACGGGGCGCGGGCGGCGGCGCAGGCGGCCGTGGCGGCGATGGAGGGGGGCGTGGAGGCGGGTGCTGCCCCGGCGAGCGGGGGCACGCTGCCGGGCACGGATGTCCCGTCGAGTGCGGACACGGCGCTGTCCAAGGCGGCGGCGGCGGCCCTCGCCCCGCTCGTGATTGGCGGCGAGGGGTTCCACGTGGTGCAGGCGGCGTCGCGGTTTGTGGAGCTTGTGCTGCAGTACGTGGAGGTGGCGACGCAGATTCCGTCGCAGGGCGCCACGGTGGAGTACGACGTGTACGAGGCGGTGGAGACGTTCAACTCGCGGGCGCAGCAGGCGGTGCTCGGGACGGGGGCGACGCGCACGGCGGGGTTGAAGCACATCACGACCAAGCACCTTGCGTTGGTGTCGCAGGCGTTGGACGCGCTCGTGGCGGTGGTGGCGGTGGTGCAGGGGGTGCGGCGGGGCCGGACGGGCGACCTGCGGTTGGACCTGGTGGTGGAGACGTTGCGGAAGCACCAGCGGGAGGTGTTTGGCAAGCTCGTGGCGATCATGGGCGACCGGGTGACGGTGCACGCGAAGGAGATTGGCACGACGGACTGGGGGCAGGCGCCGGCGGGGCAGTGCCACGAGTACATGACCAAGTTGGTGAAGGAGACGGTGACGATCCTGCTGACGTTGACGCGGTACCTCCCGGAGATCCAGGTGCAGTTGGTGATGCTGCAGATCTTTGACCGGTACAAGCGCGCGTTGTTGGAGGAGTACACGCAGGTGGTGTTGCGGGACGGCATCGACAAGGCGTACATGATGAAGGACGTGGACTATTTCCGGGCGCTGCTCTCGGAGTTGGCGGGGTACGGCAACGTCGGTGTGGTGATCTGGGAGAACGTGAACAGCATGCCCACCGAGGAGGAGCGGCGGATGGAGACGCAGTAGCATTAAAGCAGGAACTCGGCGGAGCTTGGGTCCCGGGGACGCGCGGAGACAAGAGTGGCTCACGCGGCAGACAGGCGGCGTGCGCATCCACGTGGAGGTTACACGGGCTACTCGTGGACAAGGTTGTGCCGGGTGCCCGTGGGGAGCGCGTCAAGCAATGCCTGCAGTGCCGTGAGCGCGGGCCACTTGGCGTAGGGCTCGGCAGGGAGGGGGCACATTGGGATGAGATCCTCGTGGTCCAGACAGCCCACCCACAACTCCTGCAAGCCGGGAGGGACGGACTGCTGGAGAATGCGCGTCACGTCGTCGTCAACAGCGCCTTCCTCTGCCCAGTAGCCAACAACGAGCCGTGTCACCGCCCGGAGGTCGGGAAAGGGGGTGTTCCCGTACTCGCCGAGAACAACCCTCACGGTGGTGGTCGACTGCGGGAGCCGCAAGCGGTCAAAGCGACTGCCGGTGTCGTCGTCGTAGTACAGAAACAGCTCCAAGCCCTCCGGGAGACAGATCTCCTTATCCCAGCCCGGAAGAGCCGCAAAGCTGAAGTTGTTGTGCAAGACGGTCAAGTGGCGGAGCGTGGGCCACTGCTGAAGCTGTGCGAGGATGCTCTTTCTGAGAACCGGCGCGATCTCCTCCTCGTCCTCGTCGGCGCCGCCAGACAGGCCAGAGAGCTCCAACGTGAGGGTGAAGGGGCGGGCCGCAAGAAACCCCAGCATCTCGGGCGCCACCACGAGGGGCTCGTCTTCGTCAACCGTCGCATAGGCGTCCACCGCGCGAATGGGGTGGGGCGGGGTCCATCCCTGCGCGAGCATCGTCTGCAATCCGTCCCACTCCAACACCAAGCGCTCGGGCACGCGAGGCGGCACACCCATGTCGACCTTGCAGTAGCCGAGCCTGTGGCTGCCGAGCTGCACCTCCCGCCACACACGCACCCCCGCAAGCCGCTTGATGGCAGGGTTCAGTGAGAACGTCAATGGGCGGGCCTCGATCGCCAGGAGGCACAGGAGGATGTCCGCACCCACGTTCGCGGGGAGCTCCGCGAGGCGCGCCGCGACGTCGTGCATGAAAATGTGGAGGTGGTGCGGTGTCACAAACGGAACGAGACATGCACGCCTTCCCCGATCTCGTGGTGGCGCGGGTGCTCGAGTTTCTCCCGCTCGAGCTCAGCAGCGTGCTTGTGCACAGCGGGGACCGGGTCGTGCGCGAGGCGGCACTCCGGCGGCAGTGGCGGTGGGTGAGCGTGGGAGGCGACAGGCGCGGGTGGCGTCGGGTAAGCCACGCGGAGTTTGCCGGGGCGGTGGCGCAGGGGGTTCTCCCGCCGGTCCGTATCCATCGGCTTGCGTACACGGTGGGGGAGGGCACCGACGGGCAGTTCATGGCGCCGGCGTGGTGCGAGTACGTGGCGCTGTGTGCCGAGCATGTGGAGCTCGGGTTTGATATTGACAAGCAGCCGCAGGCGGTGGAGCAGGCGGTCCCGCACCTCTCCTCGCTTGCTGTGACTGCGCTCGTGTTCACCTCGGCGTGTACGTTCAGCTCGCCGGTGGGTGCGTTGGTCGGCGCCCTTCCGTCAGGGTTGCGCTCGTTGCGGTTCCACATGTTTGACGTGCACATGCCCGAGATGCGGCAGCTTGTGCTCCCGGACACTTTGCGGCATTTCGTGGTGGCGAATGTGGTTGGGGTTGGTCTTGAGAGCCTCCCGGTGCTTCCACAGGGGCTTGTCGCTTTGGAGGTTGATGTTCCCGCCGCAGTTGACGTGACGGCACACGTGGGGATGTTCCCGCAAGGTCTCGGTGTGTTGAGGCTATGCTTGCCCGAGTCGTTCTGCGGGGTGTCTGCGCTGGCGATCGGGCGGTTCTCGTGGCGGATGCAGCACAACTTGATGGTGTACCAGGAGACACCGGTGCTTGACGCGGCGGTGGCGGACCACATTACGATGGCGGTGCTCGATGTGGGAACACTCAGGGACTATTCTGGTGTGGTGTTGCCAAGGTTCGAGCGTCTCAAGGTCGAGAATGCGCGGTGGGAGGAGGAGGAGGAGGAGGAGGAGGAGGAGGAGGAGGAGGAGGAGGTGGTGGTGGTGGTGG
>JAJMSD010000097.1:0-34013 GCA_030558265.1 [Candida] pseudocylindracea
CATAGCGGTACATCTCGAGGTTGCGGTGCAGGCCGTCTGCTGCGGGCTGGCCCTCGCCCTGGATGTGCCGCGCCATCACCTCCAGCGGCTCGCGGAGGTTCAAGCCCGCAGTGAAGTTCTTGCCCTTGCCGGAGATGATGATCACCTTGACGGCCGGCTCGGCGTCGAGCTCCGTGAACACCTGGGCGTACTGGCGCCACGTAGCGTCGTTGAAGGCGTTGCTGATGCGCGGCTGGTTGAACTGCACGTGCACAATCTCGGGCGTGAGGAACTCCACCTCGAAGCGCGGGTACTTTGCGTTGTAGTCGGTCATTGCGGGCGGGGGCGCCGTGCGCTGCTGTGCCGGGGTGTCGTGTGCTGCCGTGCCGGGTAGCTGCTGGTTATATACCAGGAAGAACGCGAGAGCGCGGGGTGCAAGCCCGCCCGGTATTGCCGCGGGGATGCGGGCACGTGCCGCTACCCCGCACGCGGCTGCACCCCGGATTTCACGTGAGACCAAAGAACGCCGCGACGGACGCGCCGGTGGTGCGCGTCGGGCGGGGCGCCGTGCGGCCGGTGGCGGCGCCTGTGGCGGCAGTGGCAGCAGCGGCGGCAGCGGCAGCCGGCGCGGCCGGCGCGGCTCGGTGCACGTACGTGCCAAACGCAAGCCGGTCGGTCGAGGGCAGCCACAGCCAGAGGAGCTCGGGGTCGGCCGGCGGGGGCAACGGCGCCACCACCACCTCGAGGAGCACGCGCCGCGCGAGATCGAGCCGAGTGTGTGCGTGGTGGTGGTTGGCGTAGTGGAGCCGCCGGCCCAACGGCTGCCGCCGCGCGACCGGGTCGCACGTGTCGACCCAGCCGGGCGCCGCGGCCGCCCGCACGCTTGTCTCGAGGTAGCAGCCGTCCGTGCGGCGGCCCACGCGCTCCATCCACCGCGTGCACCCCTCGGGCGTGACGCTGGTGTGGTTCACGCACACGACGCGGAGCGTGCCGGTTGCCAAGGCCGCTAGCACCGCGTCGTCGACTGCCGGCTGGTGCGACACGTCCAACGCCACGAGGCCCGGCGTTGCGGCAAGCCGGAGAAGGTCGTCGCGCGGGAACGTGCATCCGCGGAGGTCAATGGCGGCGTACGCAGGCGCTGCAGCCGCCGCAAACGCGGCCACGTCGCGAAGCCGGAGAGCCGGCCAGAGCCGCTCGACGCGGTGGAGCGCACCGGAGCGCCCGGGCACGGTGGTGTGCTCGAGCGCCGCCTGCCGCGCCGCGTGGGTGCGCAGCTGCGTCGTGTAGCCAATGGAGGCGGGCGGGTCGCGGTGGTGGCAGGCAAAGCCGGGCTCGCGGTGGAAGCGGACAAACTGGCCAAAGAGCGCGGGCGAGTCCTGGTTGGCGGCGGCAAGCCACTGCCACACGGGCTGCCACACGCGCCACTGCGGCGCCCAGTCGATCGGCGCGTGGCCCACCCGCGCCACCTCGCGCGCCACCGCCGCCGCCGCGCACTCCCGTAGCGTGCGGACGGCGGGCCCGCCGGGGGAGCCGTCACGGCGCACAGCCAGCGGCTCGGGCTCCGGTGCGGGCGCGGTGCCGGCCCACGGATACGCAGCGGCGCCGGACGAGTCGCGGAGAGCGTGGTCCTGCACGCCGAGACGGTGGAGCGCGGGCGGGGGGGCAGGCGGCGGCGCGCGGCGTGCGGGACGCGTGGCACGGCCGTGTCGACGCGCCCTGGGTCGCCGAAGGCCGCCCTTCCGCCGTGCCATGGAGGAGTTTACGGCGCGTAAATCGGCCGCGCCGCGGTCGCCTTGTCGTGCGAGCGACACGCACTAGTCTCGGATATCGTGCACTGGGTCGGACGCGGCTCTTCCGCCGTCGCGCTACGACAGCCCGCCGACCGCCGCCGCGTAGCATAAGGCCCACGTCAAGCTCATGCCGTTGTCGAGCAACGCGGTGTCGAAGCCGCGGGCGCTGAAGAAGGCGTACGACGCCAGCGGGTCTGCCAACGCCTGGTTCAAGCGCAAGACGCCCGCCCAGCCGCCCGTCAAGCCCGGCGCAAGGTCTGCCAAGAAGCTGGCCCACTCGGCGCGCACAAACAGCGGCTGGCGCACGTACAGCAGTGCGGGCGTGACTGGCAACATGTGGATGCCGTGGATGTACTCCACGTTGGTGCCAAAGTAGGTGGTGTAGTCCACCTTGTTGTCGAACAAGATCCCGCTCACCATGTTGGGCACAAACGCCGCGGGCTGCACCGTGTTGCCGCTGTCCAACAACATGTACAGGTTCATGCTGCGGCGCTGCACCGCGAGCATCAAGTTCCCGCGGGCCTCCATAGCCAGGTCGCCGACCACGCTGCCCCACACCTTCATGGCGTACGAAAAGTTCACGTCCTCGCTGCTCAGCTCCTGGTTGCAGCCGTCGGTTGCCGCAAACAAGCCGCCCGCCCACAGGTGGCCGTGGAACCAGTCGAACAGACGGAACTGTGGAAAGTACCGGTCGGCCGTCAGCGGGTTGGCCACGTCGCGCACAAGCAGATTGACCCACGGCTTGGCGGTGGCAAGCCACCGCCCGCCCAACGCGCGGTCCACCGCCGCCACCACCGCCGCGGCGTGGATGTGGTAGCCGTAGTGGAAGTGGTGGTCGTTGTACCACCCGTTGCCGTAGTCGGCGGCGGGGTCCAGCGTGTGGTCGCGCACGCCGCGCCACGTGGTGTCGTAGCAGAGCGGCAACGGCTGTGTGTTGTTCACGAACCGGTCCAACGCCGTCTTCATCAGCGCGAGAAGCACCGCCGTCTTGGCAGAGTCCCGGAGCACGTAGTGCAACACCCACAAGACGTACGCGTACTTGTCCAACACCTTGCCGCTCGTGTACATGCTCGGCACGTCCAGGTGCAGCGCCACGTCGTTGCCGTACTCGTTGGCGGCAGCCGCGGCAATCGCCTGCAACGCGGCCGCCAGGTAGCCGATCGAGCCCGTGAGCTGGCTCCACGGCGCCATCCCGATCCCCGTCGGGAGCGTCTCGGACATTTCCATCTTGGTCGCGAGGTACCCGGTCATCATGCCCTTGCTCGGCAGCTGCAACCGGATGGGGGTCTTGCCTGCCGCCACCGCCGCCGTCATGCTCGCCACCTGGTGCGGCAACGCCATCACCACCGTGCCGTTCAGCGCCGACTGGCCGGCAAGCGTGTACGTCCAGCCGTACGTGCAGACGGTGCCCCGCACACTGGCCGTGAGCGTGGCGTCGGTGGGGTAGCACCCGGCGCCGCCGTCGTAGCTGCTGTCGTTCCCGCAGCACACCTGCACGACGCAGCCGTCCACGCTGTTGGACAGGATGAGCGTATTGCCGCCCAGGAGCTTCCACAGAAGCAGCTGGCCGGCGGGCACTGCGCAGTACATGAGCCACGTGGTGCCGTTGGCCAACCGCACGACGTACCTCTGGACCCCCGGCCGCGGCGCCGCGGCGCCCGCAACCAGCGTGATGCCAACGGCCGAGTGCAACTGGGGGATGAGGTTGGAGTACACGGCGGTGGCGTAGCCCATGCCCTGCACCAACGGCACGTCCATGTGCCCGGCCAGCACCGTGAAGCGCACCGTGGCTGCCATCTTCAGCACCGCCGTCAACAGCATGGCCGGCGCGGCCGCAAAGTCCGCCAGCCCCAACACCCACAGCCGGACACCTGCCGGCATGTAAAAGTACAGCGGCGGGGTGCTGCGGGCAAAGGTGAAGCTGCTGGTGGGCAGGTACAGCACCGCCATGCCGCTGGGCCCGCTCAGCCTCCAGAGCGCGTACGGGTGGGTGTACACGGGCTGGTCCTGGCTGCCGACGAGGAGGTTGGTGTAGAAGCCGTTGGTGGGGACGGCGGCGGCAGGCACCCCGGCCGGCGGCGGCACCGGGTGGGCCACCGCTGGGAGCAGAGCCGGCGGCGCGGCGGTGTCGACGGCGGTGAAGATCGCGGAGGCGGCGGCAGGCATTGGGAGAGCAGAGCGGTGGTGAGAGCGATTGTGGCGGCTCCCCACGCGCCCGCCAACACTGCGCGGGAGCTAGCCGCCGGGGCGCGGCGTTCCCGCCTGTTCCCGCCTGTCCCCGCGCCGGCTTGTTCCTGCAGAACCGAGCATCGCATCGCTGCACGCACCAAAGCACCGCGCACGCCGCCTCGCTCTTTGCTGGACGATGCTGTCACTATTTGATCTCCAGCGCGACGCGGTGGTGGCGCTTCTCCAGCACACGCGGCCGGCGACCGGGCCGAAGGCGTTTCTTGTGGTCGACGCCGCCACGCAGGCGTACCTCTACAACCTCATTCCGCGCGAGCAGCTCCTCGAGTATGTGTTTGCGGTGGTGCTTGCGACGGACAAGCGCCCCGTGAACATGACGTACGAGTGCGTGTACATCCTCCTGCCGACACCGCTCCTGGTGCTGTGCCTTGTGGCCGACTTCAAGCCGCTGCCCATGCGCTACAAGCGCGGCCACGTGTTCTTCACGCCGGGACCCGTCGACCAGGTGATGGAGCCCGTGTACCGCGAGGCAAACTGGCGGGCGTACGTCAAGGGGCCGTACACGCTTCCGTGGGCCATGCGGCCGGTGGAGCCGCGGACGTTTGTGGTGCCGCGCGTGCCGGTGCTGTTGGCGACGTTGGGCAGCGCCGACGCGGTGCAGCTTGCGAGCGGGTACATTGACCGCTGCGTGGAGTCGCTTGTGGAGTTGTGTGTCTTGTTGGGGGAGTTCCCGCTCATTCGCTACCACCAGCCGGCGCCGCGGGCGGACGGAACGGCGCCGTTCCACGCGCTGCGGTTGTGCGAGGAGTTGGCGCAGCGCTTGCGCGAGGCAATCGAGGCGTACGCGCGGACGAACGAGGACTTCCCACCGGAGCTGCAGCGGCCGCGGCTGGTGGTGATTCTTGCGTCGCGGGCGTCGGACTTGTTTGCGCCGGTGTTGCACGAGTTCACGTACCAGGCGATGGTGCACGACTGCGTGGAGCTCCGGGACAGCGCCACGTTTGACTACACGGACGCGACGGGGGCGCGGAAGGAGTACACGCTCGGGGAGGGCGACACGCAGTGGCGGCGGATGCGGCACATGCACTTGTTGGACGCAGACGCGCACATTGGCGCGGAACAGAAGCGGTTCGTGAAGGAGCACCCGGACTTTTACGACCAGCAGCAGGGCAAGGTGTACATCCTGGACCTTGCGCGGCAGTTGCTCACGAAGGACGATGTGTTTGCGCAGGAGCGGGAGATTTTTGGGCACACCAAGTTGGTGGGAATGTTGGGGGAGGCGAACGGGAGCCGGCGGCTTGCGGAGATGCTGCTCGTCGAGCAGGACTGCGCGCTGTTTGGGGTGCGGCGCGACGGGGAACGGGTGAAGCGGGTGGTGGACGAGGCGTTGCCGTTGTTGGCGGACGCGGGGGTGCCGGCGTGGGACAAGTTGCGGCTTGTGCTTGTGTACGCGCTCTACCGCGGGGGGCTCGTGGAGGCGGACTTTCACAAGTTGTTTCGGTTCAGCGGGGTGCCGCCGACGCAGGAGCCGCGGTTCATGCTGATTGTGCACCAGTTTGCGCTGCTCGGGTACCCGATTGTCAAGGCGGAGCCGAAGCTGAAGGGCCACCAGCCGCAGGTGTTCCACCGCATGGACAACCGCGCCAAGTTCGACACGCTGCGGTTTGAGCCGGCGCTTGCGAACGTGGTGCGGCAGCACACACAGCACACGCTCGACGAGGCGGCGTGGCCGTTCCACGGCGAGCGGCCGATGGTCGAGGAGGGCCCGCAGACGACGACGTTGCGGAACCAGCGCGCGAAGGCGCAGTGGGGGAACACGCTGCGGTTCACGCCGGCGCGGCAGCGGGTGATCTGCTTCGTGGCGGGCGGCTTGACCTACTCGGAGATGCGGGCGGCGCAGGAGGCGGGCGCGGAGCTCGACAAGGAGGTGTACGTCGGCAGCACGGAGCTCATGGCGCCGCGGCAGTTCCTCGAGCAGGTCGAGATGTTGGGGCGGGAGGTGGCGGCGTGGCCGGTGCAGCCGTACGCGGGGGAGAAGCCGCGGCGGGCGCCGGAGCATCTCTGGGAGCGGCCGCAGCGGCGGGCGGCCGGGGCGGGCGCCGGGACGGGTGCGGCGCCGCGGGTGGTGGCGGCAGCGGTGGCTCCTGCGGCGTCCCCCGCGGTGCAGACCCCCTCGCCCCCGCCGCCGGTGGCTGCGGCGCCGCTGCCGGCGGGCGACAAGGAGAAGAAGCGGCTGAAGTTGAAGAAGATGTTCCGGTAGCGCGGCTGCAGGCACCTGCAGGACGCTGCAGGATGACGTGCGGGGATGCGGGGCCGGAGCGCGTGTGCCTTCTCCGGCGATGCGCGGGGCATCGCAAAATCACGCAAGACGTCGGCGTGCGCTGTTCCGAGAAGTACAAATAGCACGGCTGCGCCCCACGAGACGAGACGGCTGAACATGGCAATCAGAATTGGCGTTATTGGCACGGGCATCTTTGCCACCGACAACCACCTCCCGACGCTCCAGAAGCTGCTGGAGTTTGCGGTGACGGGGGCGTACAACCGCACGAAGGCCAAGGCGGAGGCGTTTGCCGCGAAGGCGGGGTTGGGCGAGGACAAGGTGTACGACCTGCTCGAGGCGATCTTTGCGGCGGAGGACGTGGACGCGGTGGACGCGCTTCTCCCGGTGCAGTTCAACGTGGACGTGGTGAAGCTTGCGATTGCGCACAACAAGCCGTTGGCGTTGGAAAAGCCGATTGCGGCGAACTTGGCGCAGGCGCGCGAGGTTGTGGAGCTTTCGCGGACGACCCAGGTGCCGATCCTCGTGCTCGAGCAGTTTTCGTACTTCCGGGCGGTGGAGATTGTCAAGAGCAAGCTCGCGCAGATCGGGCTGGTGGTGGGGTTCGAGCACTTGGCAACGGGGCCGTTCTACCCGTCGAACAAGTACCTTGCGACCGGGTGGCGTGCCAAGCCGGAGCACATTGGCGGCTTTCTCAGCGACGGCGGCGTGCACCAGCTTGCGCTCCTCACGGGGATTTTGGGGAACGTGAAGCTGGTGAGCGCGCACACGCGGCAGGTGCGGGAGGTGAGCGGCGCGGACGACATTCTCTTCCTGACGCTCGAGCTCGCGCTGGGGGCGATCGGGACGTTCAACTACGGCTCGGCGTTTGGCAACACGACCAAGACGAACACGCTCAAGGTGTACGGCACGAACGGGCTGTTGGTGTACGACTACTCGCGGGGGAAGACGCCGCTGGTGACGGTGTGGGTGGGGCCCGACGGGGAGAAGGCGGAGGAGCCGGTGACGACGGAGTTTGCGGACCCGAACAACCAGGAGGCGGAGTTTGCGAACTTTGCGGAGGCGGTGAAGGCGGGCGACAAGGGCAAGTTGGTGGTGACGCCGGAGATGGCGTTCCACCACTTGGCGATTGTGGGCGCGGCCTTGGAGAGCTCGAAGGACGGGAGCGCCGTGCAGGTGGAGACGGTGTAGCATCGGTGCACCCCATACACGTCCACACCCGTGCACACGCGTCGTGTGGCGCCCCATTCCGTAAACGTGGGCACTGCGTAGATCGCCTCCTTCCGCATTTGCCCTAACGTAAACAACCGCGTCAACACCACCCCCGCCTCTTCCCATGCGCGAAGTCATCAGTGTGAATGTTGGCCAGGCCGGCTGCCAGATCGGCAACGCGTGCTGGGAGTTGTATCTGCTCGAGCACGGCATCCAGCCCGACGGCTACCTCCAGCCCGGGCTCGACCGGCCCAAGGGCGGTGAGGACGGCTTTCTGACCTTCTTTAGCGAGACGGGGCTGGGCAAGTACGTGCCGCGCGCCATCTACGTCGACCTCGAGCCCAATGTGATTGACGAGGTGCGCACGGGTGCGTACAAGGACTTGTTCCACCCGGAGCAGCTCATCGCCGGCAAGGAGGACGCGGCGAACAACTACGCGCGCGGGCACTACACGGTGGGGCGCGAGTTGCTTGACGACATCTTGGACCGCATCCGCCGCATGGCCGACCAGTGCGACGGGCTCCAGGGCTTTTTGTTCACGCACTCGCTCGGCGGCGGCACCGGGTCCGGCCTCGGCCTGTTGTTGTTGGAGCAGCTCCTGTTGGACTACGGCAAGAAGAGCAAGTTGGAGTTTGCCGTGTACCCGGCGCCGCAGGTGTCCACCTCGGTGGTGGAGCCGTACAACACGGTGCTCACGACCCACACCACGTTGGAGCACGCGGACTGCACGTTCATGGTGGACAACGAGGCCATCTACGACATGTGCCGCCGCCAGTTGGACATTCTGCGCCCGCTGTTCCTGTCGCTCAACTCCATCATTGCCCAGGTGGTGTCGCTGGTGACGGCGTCGCTCCGCTTCGACGGCCTGCTCAACGTGGACCTCAACGAGTTCCAGACCAACTTGGTGCCGTACCCGCGCATCCACTTCCCGCTCGTGCTGTACCTGCCGGTGCTCTCGAAGGCGCGCGCCAACCACGAGCTGAACCTGGTGGCGGAGATCACCGCGGCGTGCTTCGAGCCGACCAACCAGATGGTGCGCTGCGACCCGCGCCTTGGCAAGTACATGGCGCTGTGCTTGTTGTACCGCGGCGACGTGGTGAACCGCGAGGTGCAGAACGCGGTGGCGCAGATCAAGGCCAAGAAGACGGTGCAGATGGTGGACTGGTGTCCCACCGGGTTCAAGATCGGCATCTGCTCGCAGCCGCCGACGCCGACGCCCGGCAGCGAGCTTGCGGCGGTGAACCGCGCGGTGTGTGTCTTGAGCAACACGACCGCCATTGCGGACGCGTGGCACCGCATCGACCGCAAGTTCGACTTGATGTACGCCAAGCGCGCGTTTGTGCACTGGTACGTGGGCGAGGGCATGGAGGAAGGCGAGTTCAACGAGGCACGCGAGGACTTGGCGGCGTTGGAGCGCGACTACGTCGAGGTCGGGGCGGACCTGTACCCGGAGGAGGGCGAGGAGTACTAGTGCGAGGGAACCCAGGCGAGGAGAGGGCGCCGGCGTGCTTTGTAGCGTCTATACCACGAAATGTGCTTGTTCGGTATCTACAACTGCTCGGTGGTGGCGCCGCCGTCGGCCAAGTCCAACACCATCACCTTGCACTCGACGCCGTGGGTCTTGAACACGCCGACAATCTTGCTGGAGATTTCGTCAAAGTTGCCGACGGCGAGGGCGAGGATGGTGGGGCCGGCGCCGGAGAGACAGATGCCGCACAAGCCGTCGACGTCCTTCATGGTGACCTGCTCCAACACGTCCGTCAAGCCCGGGATGAGCGGGGCGCGGTACTTCTGGTGGAGCTTGTCCTGCATGGCCATGTAGATGCGCTCGCGGTCGACCGGGGAGTGGGTCAACGCGGTGGTCAAGACGGCGATGCGCTGGAGGTTGAAGACGATGTCGGCTCTGGAGTACTGCTGCGGGAGGACGGCGCGCGACTTGGCGGTCAGCACCTCGAACTGGGGCACGACACACACGCACTTGATTTCGGAGGCCCAGCCGTACTTGATGTGCTGGCCAATGGCCACGGGGGGCATGGGCGGCGCGGCGCCGGTGTCGACGCCGCCGGCGGGCTCCGGAAGCACCTCGGCGAGGGGGATCTCGACGGGGGAGGTTTCGCCCTCGGTCAACTCGCGGAGGAACAGGCCGACAAAGCCGCCCATCATGGCGGCGCTGATGTTGTCGGGGTGGCGCTCGATCATGAGGCAAAAGTCCAACATGCGGGGCTTGGACAACTGGAGGTTGCCGACGACGTTGCCGAGCATGACGCCGGCGACGACGGCAGCGCCGGAGGAGCCGAGGCCGCGGCCAAGGGGGATGGGGTTGTCGACGTGGATGGTGGTGGGGCTGGGGAACTGGCGGATGCCGTGGCAGCGGAGAACGTACAAGGCGGTGCGGGTGATCAAGTTGGCCTCGTGGTCGAGGGGAACGTCGTCGGCGCCCTCGCCGGAGTAGGTGAGGGTGACGCTGGGGGTGGGAGCCGGGATGTCCTCGATGTGGACGGTGAGGCGGAGGTAGAGCGCGAGACCGATGCCGAGGACGTCGAAGCCAGGGCCGATGTTGGCCGACGAGGCAGGCACGGAGAGGCGGTACGACGGCATGGTGAAAAGATGGGGCGACGCGTGGGGATCCTGCACGGGTGAGTCACATCCGTGCACCTGGAACACCCGTGCACCTGACACACCCGTGCACCTGGCACACCCGTGCACCTCGGCGTTGCATGTGCAGCGCCGTGCAGCGAAGCGCGGCACGATGCCGGCAGCGCGCCGCCACGTGCACCTCACGCGACTGCACCCTGCCCGGCGAACCGGCACGGCATTCCTCGATTTTCGGCGGATGTCGCCACGCCAACGGCGCCACGTGGGCGGGACGCCGGCGCGAACACGGCGCGTCTGTGCGCGCTAGCCCCGCGCCGTGCAGCGCCGTGCGTGCGCCCGCATAAATTGATAGCGTCCCCACGTGGCCTGCAGGCGCGCAACTCCCACGTGGGCAGGCTGGGCACGCGAGCTTGGCGGCGGCCCCTGCCCAGAGAAGTGGGCCGACGGCGGGCCCTTGGCATTGCTTGGTCCGCGGCCGCGGCCGTGGCTGCCTGCCGCGGTGCCCGCGCCGCCGCTGCCGCTGCCGCCGCTGCCCACACACTCGTGCTCGCGGCGCCGTTCACTAATCAACGCGCGTGATGCGTCTGCCGCAACGCAATATCGGCTCCGCCAACCAGCGCTGCCGCCGCCCCCCGTGGCACACGCGGAGATTTCCGGATTAGCGCAGACGCACGCCGGGCGTAGGGTATATAACGGCAGCTGCTCGCCTGACACCCGCCGCTCTCCAGTGCCAACCATGTCTGCTGCTCCCGTGAACAAGGAGAACTTGACCGCCGGCGGCAATGCGGCGTTCCACAACTACATCAACGACTTTGCTCACATCGACGACCCGTTGGAGCGCCGCCGTCTCGCGCTCGAGAAGATCGACAACGCGAGCTTTGGCTGGTACCACATCCGCGCCATTCTCGTGGCCGGCATTGGTTTCCTCACCGACGCGTACGACATCTTTGCCATCAACATGGCCGTGACCATGATGACGTACGTGTACTGGGACGGCAAGATGCCGTCGTCGACCCTGACGGCCATCAAGGTGTCCACCTCTGTGGGCACGGTGATCGGCCAGCTCGGCTTTGGCTTCCTCGGCGACTTCCTCGGCCGCAAGAAGGTGTACGGCATCGAGCTCATCATCATCATCACCGCCACCATCTTCCAGTGCATGATCGGCACCTCGCTTGCGCTCAACTTCACGGCGCTTCTTGTCTTCTGGCGTATCATCATGGGCATTGGTATCGGTGGCGACTACCCGCTCTCGCTGATCATCACGTCCGAGTTTGCCACCACCAAGTGGAGAGGTGCCATCATGGGCGCTGTGTTTGCCAACCAGGGCTGGGGCCAGTTGCTTGCCGGCATTGTGTCCATCATCTTGGTGGCGGGCTACAAGGACCAGCTCAAGCCCGCCAAGAAGGCGTCCGAGTGCGGCCACGACTGCAAGCGCTCGTTCGACCGCATGTGGCGTGTGCTTGTGGGCTTTGGCTGTGTGCCCGCGGTTGCCGGTCTCTACTTCCGTCTCACCATCCCCGAGTCGCCGCGCTACACCATGGAGCAGGGCGAGGACGACGTGCGCGCGCTCGCCGACACCAAGCACTTCCTTGGCGGCCAGTACGGCAACGCCAACGAGGAGGAGATTGCCGGCTTGAACTTGGACATTGAGCGCGCCGCGGCCGTCGCCTCCGCCAAGCGCACCGCCGAGGAGATCGAGAACGACATCCACACGCCGCCCAAGGCCTCGTGGGCCGACTTCACCCACCACTTTGGCCAGTGGAAGCACGGCTCCATCCTCCTCGGCACCGCCGGCACCTGGTTCATGTTGGACGTGGCCTTCTACGGTCTCGGTCTCAACTCGAACACCATTCTCGAGGCCATCGGCTACTCCGGCCAGTCCAACTTGTACGAGAAGATGTACAACAACGCCGCCGGCAACATGATTCTCATCTGCGCGGGCTCCATCCCCGGCTACTGGGTCTCGGTCGCCACGATTGACACGATCGGCCGCAAGCCCATCCAGATCTTTGGCTTTGGTATCCTCACCGTCATGTTCTGCATCATGGGCTTTGGCTACCACAAGATTGGCGAGCACGGCTTGCTCGGTGTGTATGTGATCTGCCAGTTCTTCCAGAACTTTGGTCCCAACACCACCACCTTCATCATTCCCGGCGAGATCTTCCCGACGCGCTACCGGTCCACCGCCCACGGCATTTCCGCCGCCTGCGGCAAGGTGGGTGCCATCGTGGCCCAGACCGCGCTCGGCACCTTGATCAACCACAACTGTCCCAAGGACAAGCAGCTGTGCTGGCTCCCGCACGTGCTCGAGATCTTTGCCTTGTTCATGTTGCTTGGCTTTGCCCTTGCGTGGCTCGTGCCCGAGACCAAGCGCATGTCGCTCGAGGAGTTGAGTGAGAAGTACCACGGCGAGGCCAACATCCGCAACTACGTTGCCGGTGGCGCCGACTCGAGCACCTCCGACGTGCAGGCTGTTGAGGAGAAGTAGTTGAGTTAGTAATCGATTCGTTCTGAGCTTGCGCGACGGGGCTGGGGGCTCCGTGCGGACGCCTGCCGCGCCGTCCGCACACTCCGCACACTCCGCACACTCCGCACCGGCTTAGCAACTCGTCCTAGCATTGCCTACTTGCGCTCGTACTGGCGTCTCCACATGCCATCGACCCCCGTGAGATAGTACACACCCTCCGCAACGTGCTCCAACAGCCCCGTCGGCGTAAACTCCTTCTGCAAGTGCGCCTTCTCGCGGAGATCGATCGCCGCGAGGTACTCCTCGGGCGTGGCCGTGTAGCGGTTCGCCAACTGCTCCTTCACCCCCAACTTGCCGACAATCTCGCTCACGTCGCCCGCCACCTTGATCAGGTACAAGGTCGAGGCAAGACCGGAGCCGTACGAAAACACGCCGATTCTCTTGCCCGCCAAGTCGCCCTCCGCAAACGTCAACAACAGCGCAAGCGCCGCGTACACCAGGCCGGTGTACATGTTGCCGGTGTTGGTCGGCACCTGGAGCGACGGCGCCACGCGCACCGCGTGGAACGGCTTGGCCACGCCCACAAACGTCTTCTCCACGAGCTTGTCCGTCAACAGCGCCTCGTACTCGACCGCCGCCACGGCCGGGTCCACGTCGGCAAACAGACTCGGGTCCGCCTTGTAGTCCGCGTACAACATGCGCGCGTACAGCTTGGTGACCAACTTGCACGTCGGCACGTGGAACACGTTGTAGTCAAAGTGCGACGTGGCCCCGACCGCCTCCGGGCCCACCGGCTTGTCGCAGAGCCCGCGCGCAATCGCCTTCTTGGAGTACGTGGCGTAGCACGCGTCCAACGCGCGCACGTAGCACGAGAGCGAAAAGTGGCCGTCCACGACCGGGTACTCGCTGGTAAAGTCCGGCTTGAAAAAGTCGTACGCGTGCGCCATGTACAGCCCGTGCACGGGCTCCACCACAAGCGGAGCGTCGGGTCCGATCAACATCGCCACGGTGCCGGCACCGCCAGTGGGGCGGGCAGCGCCGCTCGAGTAGATCGCAATGTCGCCGCACACCACCACCGCGTAGCGGCCGTCCCACAGGCTCAGCTCCACCCAGTTGATGGCGTTGAAGAGCGCGTTCGTGCCGCCGTAGCACGCGTTCACCGAGTCCACGCCCTCCACGTCCGCGTTCTCGCCAAACAACTGCATGAGCACCGACTTGACCAGCTTCAGCTTGTCGAGGAGCGTCTCCGTGCCCACGTCCAAGCGGCCAATCTCCTCCGGCTTGATGCCGTACTTGGTGAGCAACCGCTGCAACACCGTGAGCAGCATGGAGTAGATGTCTTCGCGGTCGTTCACGAACGCCATGTTCGTCTGCCCAAGGCCGATCGTGTACTTGCCCGCCAGAACGCCGTCCGCCTGCTCGAGCGCCGCCTGGTTGACGCACTGCCCGGGGATGTACACCTCGAGGGCCTTGATACCAATGTTCGCGCGAGTCATAAGGGAAGAATGTGGCTCGCCGGCTCGTTTTGCGCGCCGCGTCACTATTTGTAGTGCGGCGCGTGAACGACGTAAACGACGTGCAGGACACTTTCCGATGGACCGCGAGAGCGAGATCGAGCGCAAGCGGCGCGAGCGGCGCGAGAAGCGCGAACGCGAGGCTGCCGCCGGCGTCGCCGAGACCGCCGGCAAGTGCCGCTTTGTCGTGCGTCCCATGCTCGAGGTGCAGCCTCCCGGCGACGCCCCCGCGCTCACCGTCCTCACCTACAACATGCTCGCGCAGGCGTTGATCCGGCGCAAGTTGTTCCCCACGTCCGGTCCCGCCGTCAAGTGGCCCGCGCGCCTGGCGGTGTTGCTGGCCGAGTTGGCCCACTACAACGCCGACGTGATGCTTCTCCAGGAGGTCGACGTCGTCCAGTACGCGTCGTTCTGGACCGCCGAGTTGCTGCGCTTGGGCTACCGCTCGCGCTTGCACCGCTACGGCGACAAGAACCACGGCGTGTGCATCTGCTGGAAGCTGGCGCTCTTCCAGGAGGTGGGCCACCGCACCGTCGAGTACGACCGCTTGGACACGGGCGCGGTGGTCCCCGCCATTTCCACCACCAACATCGGCTTGCTCGTCGCGCTCCTGCTCCGCGCCCCCGGCCGCCACCACTCGGGCGTTCTCCTCGCCACCTCCCACTTGTTTTGGCACCCCTTTGGCACCTTTGACCGCACGCGCCAGACCTACCTCCTCCAGAAGAGCGTGCGCGACTACGGCGCCGAGTTGGGCCCGCGCTACCTCCAGCTCATGGGCGGCGACTTCAACTCCCAGCCGTTTGACGCGCCCTACCTCAGCGTGTGCCTGAAGCCCGTCAGCTACGCCGGGCGCGCGCGCCGGGTGTTGGAGTGCTCCGCCGCGCACAACTTTGCCGACAAGGACGCCACGGAGCCGGTGCCGGAGCTGTTTGAGGCGCTGCCGGACGTTGCGGCCAAGGTTGCGGCGCTCGAGCGGCTTCACAACACGCTCCCGGCGCGGGCCGTCTCCTTGTACAGCGCGGGCTACGCGGCGGTGCACCCCGCCAACGCCGGCCGCGACAACGACCGCAACGAGCCCTTCTTTTCCAACTGGGCACACACGTGGCGCGGGCTCTTGGACTACCTCTGTGTGGTGGTGGCCTGGCCTGGCGACGACCGCCGCGCTGTCGACACGGTGCAGCTGTTGGAGGCAGAGCACCACGTGCGCCTCACCCACTTGTTGCGCATGCCCGAGCCGGAGGAGATGCCGCTGAACAACGGCGAGCCGTTGGGCCAGCCGCAGGCGGGACAGTACCCCAGCGACCATCTCTGCATGATGGCCCGGATCGAGCTCGTATAGATTACCGTCTACGCCGCCCCCATCTCCAAGCACACGTCGATGCAGTCGCCGATGTTGGCGCCCTTGGCCGCGACAATGTCGCGCACCACCTCGCGGTCCAAGTTAGGGAACATGCTGGCCAACGCCTCGAGCGTTGCCGCGCTGGTGTCGCCCTCGCGCGTGTCCAAGTCGCCGCGTTCCTCCTCGCGGTCGTCGAGGTCGATCAAGTTGTTCTTGGGCGGCGGCGGCAGCACGGCCCCGAGGAAGCTCGAGAGCGACAGCCCGATCATCAGCGACGTTTCCTTGAACACGTTCGCCGGCAGGAGCCGGTCCGCAGCCGGTGTCGCGCCCGAGGGCGCCGGCTGGCGCACCGCCTTCTCCGCCGCGCGCCGCTCCGTCTCCTGCAACCACTCGGCGTACTTCAAGTCGTACTCCTCCTGGGAGATGGTCAACGACTCGCGGTCCAACGTCTCCACGAACGCCACCGCCCCTTGCAACAGCGACACGTAGTAGCCGGTCTCGCCCGAGAGGTGGCGCGGGCCGCGGAAGCGCTCGATGTAGTTGATGTTCAGCACCAAGCTGTGCACGCCCAGGTGGAGGATCACGTAGATGAGCATCGGCACAAACGCGTCTGCGTTGGTTTCGCCGCTGCCCTGCTTCAAGAAGCCCATGATGATCTTGCAGCAGTTGAGCATCACGATGATCTTGTCGCGCGGAGCCCGGTAGTGGTTGATCTTGAGCAATTCGTCCGTCGCCATCTGAAGGAACCGCGTCTGCCCGGGCACCGGCTCGGGGAGATCCAAGTGGGCAAAGTCGACCCACGAGAACCGCGAGAGCTTCTGTGCCACCACGCGGTCCAGCTCAAGGTCGGCGCGGTGCGACGCGTCCAACTTGTCGGGGGCCACGCGCGGCAGGAAGGTCTGCAGGTACAACTTGTTCATCACAAGCTTCTCGAGGCCCTCGCGGGAGTTTTCGAGGTCAGCGGGCGACATCAGCGCGAAGGGCTCGAACTCGGCGAACCGGGCATCCATGAAGTCGGTAAAGTCCGCCACGAGCTTTGCCTGCTCGGTAGTGGACCATTGACGGCGCGAGAACAGCGCGAGGAACAGGCGGATGTAGCGAGCCGCAGGTTCGGCACGCTTGGACCGGAGAAGCTCGAGGAAGCGGGTGAATTCGAAGGGCTTCAGCGAAGAGGTGGGCACGGGTGCGGAAGCGGGTGCGGAAGCGGGTGCGGAAGCGGGTGCGGAAGCGGGTGCGGAAGCGGGTGCGGAAGCGGGTGCGGAAGCGGGTGCGGAAGCGGGTGCGGAAGCAGAAACAGCCTCACGAGGCTCGCCCACAACAGGCGTGAGAACCTCCAGCGTCTCGGGAACGTACGGCTTGAATGGGATAAGGGGTTCGAAAGAAGCCAGCGGCCGTTCGTTGAACGGAACCTCGGAGGGCGCCGGTTCGGCTGCAGGGGCCGGATCCAGCACGCGGAGGGAGGCCACGTCCGGACCCAGTTCCGTGTGCGTCTCCAACAGAGTCTCGGAAGGTTCCGTGGGCTTTTCCGCGGCCTCTGCCGCGACTTCCGGCTCGGGTGCTGCTTCCGGTTCCGTCACCGGCTCCGGATCGGTCTCCCGAGCCGGCTCCGACGCTTCCGCCGGCTCCGCCAGCTCCGGTACCTCGGCAACCCCTCCGGCTGCCGCTGCTGCCGCCCCTTCCGTCGTTTCCGGCTCTGTTCCCGATTCCGTTCCCGGTTCAGGTGCCGCCTCCGGGATCGCGGCCGTCTCCGGCTGCCGTTCCGGCTCCGGCAGCGGCTCCGGCCGCCGCTCCAATTGCTCAGCCTGCTCTGGCCGCTCTGCCGGCGCCGACTCCGGCCCGGCGTTGCCCGCTATCTCCGACGCGTCTTCCCCGGCCTTCCCCTCCCTGGCGTCCGCCGCCCCCTCGCTCTCCAGCCCGCCGCTCGACTGCGGCTCCTCATGCAGCGCTGCCGCGGACAGCCCGCCGTCCGCCAGCTCCGCCACCAGCGCCACCACGTCGCTCCACGCACTCCCCGCGCTCGCGCCCCCCGCACGCTCCACAAACTCGCCCGTCGCCCCCTCGCCGCCGGCCCCGCCCGTGCTCACAGCGCTCACGGCGCTCGCCTTGCGCAAGTTCGAGGGTAGGAACCCGCCGCTCTGGATCTGTTTGGAAAAGGACATTGCCGCAACATCTCATCTCCATGTCGCAATTGGACGCGATCGCCTCGGCGCACCGCGAGGCGTACCGCTGGTTGTCCGAGCTCCGACGCGCCCTGGCCGACGCCGCGCTTGACCACGAGGGCGCCCACGTGCGCGCGCTTGCGGCCGTGTCTGCGGCGCGACAGGCGGCCGTGCTCCACCGGTTCCACGTCGACAACGACGTCGCGCTTGCCGTGGACGCCGCAGCGCGCGAGACGGCCGTTGCCGAGGCGGCCAAGATGCGGGACATCACCACGTACTTGGAGCGCGAGGTCCGCCGCGCTGTCCTTGCCGTGAGCGACGCGCAGTGGGACCACGACCAGGCGTGGCGCGAGGACCACTGGGGCCCTGCCGCGGTGGCCGGCGGCCGCGAGGAGCTCTTTGCCGGCGCAGCCGTGGCCGACCAGCCGCTCTCACCCGAGGAGCAGCTCCTCCAGGTGAACCAGCTGATCACACAGTCGCTCCAGCAGCTGCGGCAGATGGCGGAGGCGTCCATCATGCAGAGCGAGTTGAACTTGGAGGAGCTTGTGGGCAGCACCAAGGACATGGCGGCGCTCGGGGACCGCTACACCAGCTTCCACACGGTGTTGCGCACCACCGGCAAGTTCATCCAGTTTGTGAACGCACAGAGCAAGCAGGACCGGCGCCAGATTGTCTACGCGGTGACGTTCTTCGGCGTGTGCTGCGCGTGGATCTTGTGGCGGCGCCTCCTCCGGCGGCCCGTCATATTGGTGCTCTGGATTGTTCTCAAGACGGTGGGAATCGCCGGCTGGGCCGTGCGCAAGGGGGTGCCGGCGCACGAGGCGGTGCCGGTGCACGAGGCGGCGACCCAGATCGTGACGCAGATCGTGACGAGCATTGCGAGCGTGGACACTATGGATGTGCTAACGGAGGCGGATGCAGTCGTGTCGGCGGCCACGTCTGCATACCTAGCCGACGAGTTGTAGGCCTCACGCGACGCGACCGTCTGCCAATGCATCTTTCAAGCTCACCTCGCCGCTGCCGCGCTTGGCAGGCTGCGGCTGGTCGCCGCCCGTCTTCCAGCCCATCATAAATACAACCCGGAACGTGGCCGGGAGCATGCCGTCCTCGCCGTGCATCGCGCGGTAGATCGAGTCCGCCGCAAGCAACAAGTCCTTGGACAAGGCGCCGCCGTGCGCCAACGCCGCGTGCGACTCGCCCATGCGCTGCACGTGTTCCATGACGGCGGTGATGTCCGGGAACTCCATCTCCACCTCCTCCACGTCGATCGTCACCATCGAGAACCCCGCCTTGGCCAACAAGCCGCTGAGGTCCTTCACGTCCACCATCGGCAGTGTCCGCGGCGCCATCCCGCCGTACCGCTCCGTCTCCGCGAGCTGGAGCGCCGTCCGCAACTCGAAAAGCGTCTCGCCACCGAGCATCAGTGCCATGAACATGCCGTCCGGCTTGAGCACGCTCGAGATGCTCCCGAGCACGCCCGGGAGGTCGTTCGTCCAGTGGAGCGCGAGGTTCAGCACCACCGCGTCAAACAGCTCCGGTGCAAACGTCTTCGGGAGAAGCTCGCTCAACTGCGGCGGCGGCAACTGCACCCGCAGAAGCGTCGGCGCCGTGCTCTGGTTGAACGGAAAGTCCTCCGGGTCGCTGTCGCGGTACAACATCCCCACCGACGTGTCGGCCATGGTGATGTGGCCGATGCGCTCGCGCACCGCCGCGCAGTCCTTGGGGTGCTGGCTCCGGTCCTCGCTCCACGTCCCACTCGCGTCCACCAACACCCGCTCGAAGTTGCCCGCGTGCGAGCCATAGTCCAACACCTGGTCGAACTGGCGCGTGACAAACGCCATCCGCTCGATCGTGCGCTCCGCCACAAGGTCCCGGAGCACCTCATGCTGCCGCGTCCCCGGCACGCGCGCCGCCCAGTCCCGCTGCGCCATCTTCAACCCCGTGTCGAACACCCGGTGCGCAAACCGCACAAGCGTGGGCTGCATGTTTGACAAAAAAAAAAAGTCTAGCGCGGCATCGCGGATGGAGTGCGTCAAGAGCGGGAGCGAGTTGCACGCGGAGATCCGCGCGGGGCTTGCGCGGATGGACGCGCCGGACGCGCGGGAGGCGGTGGTGGCGGCGGTGCAGCAGTTTGAGAACTCGCCACAGCTCCTCGACCGGCATCTTGCGGAGTACGTCCGCGTGTTGTGCGACGCGTTTCTCGAGCGGCGCGCGGTGGAGACGGCCACGGCCGTGTTCTACACGCTTGCCAAGGTGCGCGGGTTGCGTGCGGTGGTGGCGGCGCTTGCACCGGACATCTATCTTGTGGAGCGTGTGGTGGTGCTTGCAGAGCAGGCGCGCGACTGGCGCGAGACGTTCCTTCTCCTTCTGTGGCTCTCGATGATGGTGCTCGTGCCGTTCCCGTTGGCGAGCGTGCTGGCGGCGCTCCCCGAGCGCATGTGGCTGCTCTTGAACACCGGGATGCTGACGGCAAGCCTGAAGCAGCACCAGGTGGCGGCGTTTGCCATGTCCAAGCTCGTGACGCGTGCCGACATGGGCGCGTACTTGGAGCGGTGGTACCGTATGGTGGACAGCAACGGGGAGTCGGCCGTGGCGCTTGTGACCGGCAACTACATCCTCAAGCACGCCAAGCGGTCGACGCTTGCGCCGCACCTTGCCACGCACACCGAGTGGGTGTTGCGCTTGGCAGAGGCGCCGCCGCCGGGCGCGGCGGTTGCCGTCATCAAGAACTTGAAGAACTTGGCGCGGGCGTACGCGGCCGAGACGCGGGCAGCGGCACAGGCGGACGTCCAGATCGAGCGCGTGGTGACGGCGTTGGCCCTGCTCATGGAGCGCACCACCACGGAGGAACGGTACCAGCTTGCGCGGGCGTTTGCCAAGGTGGCGCGGGCGTTGCCGCGGGAGCACCAGCGGGACATTCTCAACTACGTTTTGGTGCACGCGGGGGTGGCGGGGGAGGACGACTACGACCTGTTGGACCCGAACCTCCACCACTGCATTCTCCTCGTGGTGGCGGAGTTTCTCCGCGAGCGGATGCTCCCGCGGGCGCTCTTCCCGCTCGTGGGCTCGCTCCTCGTGCTGTTTGGCTTTTTCCACCAGCGGCGGCTTACCCACGCGGTGGGGTCGCAGTGTCGCGACGCGTGCGCGTACATATGCTGGGCCATGTACCGCGGGTACGCGTGGGCGCGGCAGGAGGGCGTGGCGGAGATCATGGAGGTGGTGGCGCAGTCAGGCCGGCAGCTTCTCTTGATGGTGTGCTTCGACCCGGACTTGATGGTGCGACGGGCGGCGGCAGCAGCCGTGCAGGAGCTTGTGGGGCGGTTTGGGCCGGGCCCGTTGCTCGGCACGGGGGGCGGCGCGGACGGGACCAGGACGAGCGGCGCGCTTGCGTTGGGCATCATTGAACAGCTCGACTTTGTGGCGTTGGGCAGCATGGAGCGGTCGCACGAGGTGGCGGACCGGTTGGCGGAGCAGCTTCCGCAGCTTGCACGCGGCGTGATGATGCCGTACTTGGTGCGGCACGGCGTGCGCGGGTTCTATCCGGAGGAGCGGCTCCACAGTGGCGCGACGTTGGCGCGGTTGGCAGCGCGGTGGGGCGGCGCGCGCGAGTGCGCGGACCGGTTGTTGGCAGCGGCGCGCGAGGAGCTGGAGATCGAGGGGGTGTTGGGGGCGCTTGCGTGTCTTGTGCCGCAGGTGGGTGCGGGGGACGGCGTTGGCGACGCGGTGGTGGCGGTGGTGGTGGCCACGGCGTACGACTTCCACCGCGACCCGTTCCACAAGGCGGACGAGTTGTTGCGGGTGCTCGCGGCGCTCTGCCGCGCGGGCTACACGGCGTTCCCGGAGGAGGTGTACGCGCGGGTGTTTGAGGCGGTGCGGGTGGGGCACGCGCTGGTGGAGGCGTCGTTTGCGTGGCTTCTCCCGGTGCTCCCGCTTGCGCCGCAGCACTGGGAGCGGCTTGTGCGGTACATGGAGCTTGGCAACGGGGCACTGGCGCGGGCCGTGGGCGGCTTGGAGCTCACGGAGGCGCAGGTGGCGGTGCTTGTGGCGCTTGCGGAGAACACCAAGGTGCAGGCGGAGAGCCGCGCGCGGCTCGTGGAGTCGCTCGGGGAGGTGATTGTGCGGGGAAACACGGCGCCGGCGGCGTGCGTGGTGCGGCTTCTCGACGACTACACGACGACGACGCAGGGGGACGTGGGGAGCAAGGTGCGGCGGCTGTGTCTCCGGGTGTTGCAGCGGTGCGGTGCGGCTGTGTTTGCGGCGGCGCCAGAGCTCGGGCGGGCGGCGGAGCCAAAGCTCCTCCGGCTCCTGTGCGAGGTGATCGACCGGATCAAGGTGGCGGCGGCGCGGCTCTTGGTGGAGCAGTTCCACGCGGGGGCAGGCGTTTCCCCGCCGACGCGCGGCTACTACGAGTGGGTGTTGCGGATGCACGCGACGTTGTACCCGGGGGGCGAGCTGGAGTGCTCGCGGCAGTTCTGGCGGGGCTACTGCTTTTCGGCGGGGGCACAGGCGGCGCTGGACGCGACCATCAGCGAGGCGTTTGTGCTGTTGATGCGGTGGATGGACACGGTGGGGCGGGCTGCGCAGGTGGCGGCGTTGGGGGGCATTGCGGAGGTGCTTCTCCCGGCGGCGGTGAAGCCGGCGCCGCCGCGACACGTGGCGGCGCAGCAGTGCGCGCTCCAGTTGTGGGTGCACGTGTTGGACTCGCAGTGGCGGTTGCCGGAGGGGTTTGCGGTGCGGACGCTCTACGTGCGGGTGTACAACCTCCATCTCGGGTCGAGCAGCATGCTGCGGCTCCACAACGCGGTGCGGGTGTTTGTGCACTTGGGAGAGCGGCAGGTGCGGGCGGGCGCGGTGGAGTTGGCGGACCCGATCCGGCGGCTCGAGTGGATGAGCACGCGGCACGCGCTCGCGGCGGCGCGGCAGCTTGCGGCGGAGGGGTTGGCCGAGGTGTATGCGGCGGCGGCGGCGCGTGCGGACGTGCAGGCGGCGCTCGCGGTGCTCGAGGCGACGGACTGGGCCGCGAAGCCGCGCCCGGAGTTGGCCGCGCGCATCCACGTGCTGTTTGCGTGAGGCCGCTGCGTGCAGGAGACGCTTGCTTGGAATTTGCGGTGCGTGATTGGCTGCGGCGCGGGACCTGTGCACCACTTTTCAGCTCACAGGCATGTTGTTTGTGCGGGCGAGTGCGCGGAACCGGTTGACGGACCGCGTGTTTTCGACCACGTTTGCCTTGTGCGTTGTGTTTGTGGGCATGAGCCAGTTGGCGCCGTGTCCCGTGGACAAGAAGCGGTTCAACGACGAGAAGGAGGAGTGAAGGGTCCGCGAGCGGGGCCGCTGTGTCTGCGTGCCTCGGCGGGCTCTCTGCGGGGCCACATGCCTTGCAGGCGCCGGTGTGCTGCTGCTGGCGTGCTGCTGCCGGCGTGCGGCTGCCGGCCCGGCCTGCCATTGCCTGCCGGCGGCCCCTCCCCGGCCCGTGGTGCCGTCGCCCCTGTCCCGGACTGTATTTATCCGACCCGGCCCGCCATGTACAATACACACTAGATGAACGGCGCTCCGCCTGTGTGCCCGCCCGCCTGCCTGCCCGCGTGCACGGCGCGGGCGTTTTTTTCTGGTGCGCCCACCTCCCTTCTTCTCGCCGTAGTGGTGAGCCATGAGCGACGACGACTTTGACTTTGTGTACGCGCCGGACGGAGACCCCGCTCTTGCGTCCAAGCGTGTGCGTGCCAGTGACGTGCAGGGAGAGGGGGCGGCAGACGAGCCCGAGGCCAAGCGCGCCCGTGCTGTGGCGGCCGTGGCTGCACACCCGTCGCCGCCGCCCTCTGTAGACACCGTAGCCCCCGAAGCAGCCGCCCCCGAGGCAGCCGCCCTGGGGGCTGCAGTGGTGGGGCAGGCGTCGTTCCTGGCGGCGGAAACGGAGGAGGCGGCGGGGCAGGCGTCTCTTGCGTCGCTCCTCGCTCCCAACGCTCTGCTGGTGACGGTGCTTCTAGCCCAGAGTCCGCTCGTGACGGACCCCAAGTACGCGGACGTGCCGGTGGCGGACAAGCAGCTCGCGTTGTACGCGGCAGCAAACGGAGTCGACCCGCGCACGCTTCCGGCGGGCGCGGCGGCGCGGGTGAACATGGCGGCGACGAAGCTGTACAACCAGAAGCGGACGTCGCGGGGCGCGCTTCCTCTCGTGCCGGTGAACCCGTTCTGCAGGCGGCCGGACCTCACGGGGCTGATGCTGCCGCTGGAGCGGCAGCTGTGGCTCTTGTTCCAGCGCACCGACGGCCAGCCAGCGCCGGCACTGCTCGGGGCAGACACGCGGGTGCACTTTCTGCGGCTCGACCTGGAGGTGACCAAGCCGGTGCTCTTCCGGATCGGCAATGCGTACGGGGAGGTGTTGAAGGTGTGGCAGCAGTACGACCACGCACACATGCAGTTCCGGACGGCGGCGGCGGCAGCAAGCTGCATCCAGGGCGAGCACAACGTGCCGTTGTACGGAGCGGTGCCGCGGGTGGAGCAGGCCGAGCGGATGCCGAAGGAGAGCAGGGCGGACGCGCGCTTCAGCCGTGGCGAGGGTGCGGACGCGCGGCGGCAGGACGAGCGGTACGGGCGCCGTGAGCGTGGCGGTCGCGGGGAGCGCGGGGAGCATGGAGAGCGCGGGGGGCGCGGGGGGCGTGGAGAACGGCGGGACGAGGGCGGACGGGACGAACGGTTTGCCCGCGAGCGGCCGCGCGACAATCCGCGCGACAATCCGCGCGAGCGCCTGCGGCGCGACAGCACACCGCTACAGGCGCTACCGCCTCCACACCGCAGTGTGGACTGCCGGGTGCTTGCCACGCGCAAGTCGCTGGCGTTGTTCCGACTGGAGGCCAACCGGCAGCTCCGGGAGGCGGGCGTGCGGGTGGAGAACCTCTCGAAAAACGCACAGCGGGCACAGGAAGTGAAGCGGGCGGCGTTCGACGGCGTGCTGGCGTTGGTGTCGCTCGGGGACAACCTGATGACCATCACGGTGTTCAGCGACGGCGAGGGCGGAATCAAGTTTGACGAGTACGAGGACATGGACGTGTGGTCGGGCGTGGGCATCGTGAAGGCGGCAGTGGACGTGCGGCACGGGTGGGTGCCGCAGGTGGTGGAGGCAGTGGGCGGGGGGGCGGTGCTGCAGCAGCTGGCGCAGTACGGCCAAACACAGGAGTTCAAGCCGCGGCCGCCGGTGGGGAAGGACTTGGAGCGGGGCCCGCGGCAGGGTGCAGAGACCGCGCCGGCCGCCCCGGAGGCGCAGCTCATGGCGGCAATGCAGCAGATGGACCCGGCGACGATGCAGCGGATGATGGAGGCGTGGCAGCGCGCCAGCACGGCGGCGGCGGGTGTGCCAGGCGGCGCGCTGCCCCTGCCGCAGCCGCCGCAGCCGCCGCCGCCAGCACACACAGCAGCCCCCCCGCCACCGGAGCTCCCCCCCGCCACCACGCCCACCGGCCACGAGTCCGAGTTGGCGCGCCTCATGGCCAAGTTGAGCGGCCAGCGGTAGGCGCACGTGACATGCACGCGAGGTCCTGCACAGTTGGCACCGTCCCCGCACGTCGGAAGAGCCACGCCCGTTCACCCGCTCTTCCGCCATGTCCCAGCCCGCGTCGCAGAGCCTCGTGTCCCGCTTCTTCTCGAAGGAGACGCTCAAGTACATGTGCACGACGCACTTCTGGGGCCCCGTGTCGAACTTTGGCATCCCGCTCGCGGCCATCATGGACTTGAAGAAGGACCCCGAGTTGATCCTGGGCCCCATGACGGGCTCCTTGGTGGTGTACCTGTTGGTGTTCATGCGCTACGCAACGGCGGTCACCCCGTGGAACCCGCTCTTGTTTGGCTGCCACGTTGTCAACGAGGCTGCCCAGTTGGGCCAGGGCTACCGCTACCTCAACTACCACTACTCCAAGAAGCCCGCGGCATAGGTATATTCAGAAATGGCAATGACGTCGTGACACCAGCACCCGCTAGCACTGCTCGATGGAGCCCATCTTGGCCGCCTCCAACTCCTCGCACGTGATCCCCCACGTCAAGTGGCGCTTCGCGAGCGGCGTGTCGCTGCCGATGCGCGCCAAGCTCGGCGGCGTCGCCAACATCAGGTCCTCGAAGTCGCTCAGGTGCACCAACGTCAGGTCCACCATCCGGAGAATGTTCTTGGGGTTCACCATCTTGGAGTTTGGGCTGTCCACTGCCCCGCGCGCAAGCGGACCAGCGCTCGGCAGGGCGGGACCGGCCGCCCGCGGGAGCCGGAGCGTCCGGAGCGGCGGCTGCGGCGTGCTCGCGCCCATCGCCGTGCGCATCTTCTTGCTCAGCTCCGGCGCGCCCGCCACCGCCCGCTTGCTTGGCGTCGACATCACCCGCGCCGCCACCGGCGTCACGCTCTGTTTGGCCCGGATCGACTCGCGCTTGGCCGCCGTGTAGTGCTCCCACGCGTCGTGCGACACGTCCACCAGCACCAGCACGCTCCCGAACGGCATCGCCACGTCTGCCTCGCTTGCCCCGTGGCCTGCCGCCAACCAGGCGTCGAGCGGGTCGTCCTCGTCGCACAGCCGGTGGCCCGCCACCGCAAGCGGCTCCAGGAGCGCATACGCCGCGCTGGGCTTGGACGTCACCACGCGGTCGAGGTTCGCACCCGCGTGCGCCTTCAACGCCGCGAGATCGTAAGGACCCAGCATGCTCTCGGGGCGACAAAGCTGCGATGGCTTGTTGTGTCAACAGGCTGCCGCCCGAAACAGGCAAAATGTATACAAATCGACACCGCCTGTCCGCGGCCGCACCGCGGCGATCGCGGCGCGGGCGCTACGCTGCACGGCGCGGGCGCTGCTCGGCACGGCGCTCAGGCACCCGGCGCGGGCGCCGCGCCGCCCCAGAGGTTGTCCTTCATCACTCCGCGCACGCCGGGGATGCGCACGCGGAAACACCGCCCGCCGAGGTCGTCCTGCCGCTCCGAGTCGACGCCGTCCGGGGCCGCCCACTTGTTCGACGCCGTTGTGACAAACAACTCGTTGCGCTCCTTGCCCATCCACGCGCACGCCGTCACGCGCTGCGCCGGGAACTCGATGGTCTGCACGAGCTTCCCGTCGGCGCCAAAGTGGCACACCGCCAGCCGGCCCCACACCGCGTGGAACACCTGCCCGTCCTCGGTGATGCAGCCGCCGTCGAGCGCGGGGAGGAGCTGCGGCGCGTACGTCTCCCGGATGTCGACAAAGACCCGCTTGTTCGAGAGCGTCTTCGTGCCCAAGTCGTAGTCGTACTTCCACACGCAGAACGACATGGTGTCGGTATAGAACACCGTCTCGCGGCCCTCGCCCGCAGGGAGCACGTTGATCTGGTTCGACATGCCAATGCCCGTCTCCAACACGTCCACCAGAAGGTCCGTGTTCAACCGGCGGAGCACGGCGACGTTGTTGGCCGGGTACAGGATGCGCTGCTCCATGGTGCCGACGAGGAGATCGCCATTGAGGTCGACAATGCCGTCGTTCGTGCGTTGCGCGGGGTCGTCGTTCAACACGACGCCCTCCTGCGGGTGGAACTTGCCGGTGGTGAAGTCGACAAAGCCCAAGCCGCGCAACGTGGTGACAAGGATGACGTGCGGGTTCCTGGTGAGCGCGACGGTGCCGAGCACCTCGCCCGCGGCGTTGCCCTCGCCGCCGACGCACACCACCTGGTGCGACGCCTGCACCGTCGCAAGCTGTTCCGGCAGGTACTCGTCGACGGCAGCCGAGTCGGGGAGGAGCGCCATGCGGTGGAGCTCGCCCTGGTGCGCGGCACACCAGTAGATGTGGTGCGTGCGCGCGTCGTAGATCGGCAGCTCGCCGAGCAGGTGCAGCACCGCCAGAAAGGGCGTCGTGGGCGCAGAGATCGTGGGAACAGCGGACATGGAGCAAGGAAGCGCGCGCCGGGCTGACTCGAGGTGGTTACGAAACGTTGGGTAATATGGTTGCAGGTTCCACCGCGCGTGCATGAAGGCGTTGGGCCGCGGCGACGCGCGACGCTGCACCGCGGGCGGCGCCTACGGAACATAGCCGCCCCACACGTTGTCCTTGAGGAGACCGCGCGCGCCCGGCACCCGGACGCGCCACACGGAGCCGCCGAGGTCGTCCGGGCCGCACTCCACAAAGTCCTCGCTCTCGAGGTGCGGCAGTGCGCTCGTGACAAACAACTCGTCGCGGTTCTTGCCGCCGAACGAGCACAGCAGGATGCGCTTCGCCGGGAACTCCAACTTGTCCACAAACACCCCGTTGGCGTCGTAGTGCGCCACCGAGCCCGTGCCCCACACGGCCGTGTAGATCTCGCCGTCCTCCGTCATGGCAAACCCGTCCAACCCGGGGAAGGCAAACCCGGGGTATGCGTCCCTGACGCTGATGTGCACCAGGTGCGGGCCCAGCACCTTGCGTGCGAGGTCGTAGTCCCACTTGACGTTCGTGAACGTGAGCGTGTCGGTGTAGAAGAAGGTGGCGCCGCCGTCCCGCGGCAACACGTTGATCCCGTTCAGCATCTGCACGTCGAACAAGGCGTCCACGCTGAGGTCGCGTGCGTTCACGCGGTACATCTTCGAGCGCCCGGTCGGGTTTGGGCCAATGTGCTTGTCCATGGCGCCGCACCAAAAGTCGCCGTTGGGGTCGATGATGCCGTCGTTGAGCCGGAGGTCGTCGTCCGTGTTGAACCGCGGGCACTTGTCGTCGACAATGAACGCGCCCTTGGCAAACAGCACAAACCCGAGCCCCAGCGAGTACGTGAGCACCACCACGTCCACGTCCTTGGTGAGCCCGAGCGCGCCGACAATCTCCTTGTTCGGGTTGCCCTCGCCCCCGCCGATCGACACCACCTCGTGCAGCGCCTCGAGCGCCGCAATCTCCGCCGGTGTGTACTCCGCACCGCTGTTGTCGGGGAGCCGCGCGCGGTGCACCTCGCCCATCACCGCATCGATCCAGAGGAGTGTGTGGTTGCGCGGGTCGTAGAGCGGGCCCTCGCCGAGCGTGTGGTTGAGCTTGAGAATCGGAGCAGCCATGATATGTCTGCGGGGTGGGGGCGCCGCCGCGGGGCCTTAAGTACCCGAGGGAAGCCCCGGCCCGGCATTGTCCCCACCCTGCCACCAGCCCCCGCTCCCCGCTCTCCCGCTTCCCCGACGGACTTCCGCGGCGCGCGTGACGCGGCTGCCACGTGACTCGCGTGCGCGCACCGCATCGCCGTCCTGCACGCAGTCCCTGAGTCATCGCTTGCATGCACTCCGCGCGATGCAGGCGACTTTTCAGCGCCGCGAACCCTGGCGCCCTCCACACCTCTATTTATTATGGCCGTGCGCCCGTCTGCCCGGTGGTTCTCCACCTCGCGCCCCGTGCCGGCGCAGAATCTCACCGAGAAGCTCGTGCAGCGCTACGCCGTGGGTCTCCCTGCCGCCAAGGAGGTCCACGCCGGCGACTACGTGCTGATCCGCCCGGCCCACTGCATGTCCCACGACAACCTGTGGCCCGTGGCCCTCAAGTTCAAGGGCTTGGGCGCGAAGGCCGTGGCCGACAACCGCCAGGTTGTCTGCACCCTCGACCACGACGTCCAGAACAAGACCGAAAAGAACCTCGACAAGTACCGCAACATCGAGGCCTTTTGCAAGGAGCAGGGCATCGACTTCTACCCCGCCGGCCGCGGCATTGGCCACCAGATCATGGTTGAGGAGGGCTACGCCTTTCCCCTCAACCTCTGCGTCGCCAGCGACCTGCACCTGAACACGTACGGCGGCGTCGGCGCCTTGGGCACGCCCGTCGTGCGCACCGACGCTGCCGCCATCTGGGCCACCGGCCAGACGTGGTGGCAGGTGCCCCCGGTGGCCCGCGTCGAGCTTGTCGGTAAGCTCCCTGCCGGCGTGTCCGGCAAGGACGTGATCGTGGCCCTCTGCGGCGTCTTCAACAACGACGAGGTGTTGAACCACGCCATCGAGTTTGCCGGCGCCGGCATTGCCCAGCTCCCCGTCGACTACCGCTTGACGATTGCCAACATGACCACCGAGTGGGGTGCGCTCAGCGGCGTGTTCCCTGTCGACGACGTGACCCTTGCGTGGTATCGCGAGCGCATGCAGCGCTTGCCGCAGCCCCACCCGCGCATCAACAGCGACACGGTGCGCGCGCTCGAGCAGAACGTCGTGGCGGCTGACACCGACGCCCACTACGCCAAAAAGCTCACGCTCGACCTCCTGACGCTTTCGCCGTGCGTGTCGGGGCCCAACAGCGTCAAGATCTCCACGCTGCTCAGCGAGCTCGCGGCCGACAACATCCCCATCAACAAGGCATACCTCGTGCTGTGCACCAACCTGCGTCTCTCCGACATCCAGGCGGCGGCGCGCGTGCTCGAGGGCCGCAAGGTGGCGCCCGGCGTCGAGTTCTACGTCGCGGCGGCGCTGTCGCTCGTGCAGAAGGACGCCGAGGCGGACGGTGCGTGGCAGACCATCATCGACGCCGGCGCCAAGCCCCTCCCGGCGGGGTGCGGGCCGTGCATTGGCCTCGGTGCCGGTTTGCTCGAGGACGGCGAGGTGGGCATCAGCGCCACCAACCGCAACTTCAAGGGCCGCATGGGCAGCAAGGATGCGTTGGCGTACCTCGCGTCGCCCGAGGTGGTGGCTGCCAGCGCCGTGCTCGGGCGCATCGGCGGCGTCGAGGAGTTGAGCGGCGAGGCAGTGCCCTTCCGGCCCATCTTGCAGCTGGTGGAGGTGTGTCCTGCCCCTGCAGCGGCACCCTCCTCGGGCGGCATTCTCGACGGGTTTCCGGCGGTGCTCGAGGGCGACATTGTCTTCTGCGACGCCGACAACGTCAACACCGACGGCATCTACCCGGGCAAGTACACCTACCAGGACGACGTGCTGAAGGAGAAGATGGCGGAGGTGTGCATGGAGAACTACGACGCCGAGTTTGGCGCCAAAACCAAGGCCGGCGACATTGTGGTGTCGGGGTTCAACTTTGGCACCGGCTCGTCGCGCGAACAGGCCGCCACGGCGCTCCTCGCGTGCGGCATGCGCTTGGTGGTGGCGGGCTCGTTCGGCAACATCTTTTCGCGCAACTCCATCAACAACGCGTTGCTCACGTTGGAGGTGCCGGCGTTGGTGGCCATGTTGCGCGAGGAGTTTGCCGGCGCCGCGCCCGAGTTGACGCGCTGCACCGGCTGGAAGTTGCGCTGGGACGTGGCACGCAGCGAGGTGGTGGTGGTGGACGCCGCCGGCACCGAGCGTCTCCGCCAGGCCACCGGCGAGTTGGGCGAGAACCTCCAGGAGATCATCGTCGCCGGCGGCCTCGAGGGCTGGGTCAAGGAGAGGGTGTAGACGCTAAATCCAACTACTGCTTCCACCCCTCCACAAAGCCCTTGGTCAACGAGGCGACGCCCAACGCGCCCGGGTCGGGGATGCCGCCCTCCTTGTCGAACTCCTCCTGGCCCACGTAGCTTGCGCGGCCAAACTTGGCCGTCAACTCGCGCGTGCTCTCGAAGCCGCTCCACGCCGCCGCCAGCGCCGCCTCCACGTCGCCCGACGCCTCCCACTTTTCCACAAACGGGCCAAGCGCGTCCATCAACGTGCGGTCGCCCGGGCGCGCGTTGGTGTACTTGCACAAGTCTGCGTACGCCTGGCCCGCGCTCGCGGCAAGCGTCTTCTGCGTCACCTCGCCGGACGCGCCCGACAGCGCCAACGCCTTGACCCACGCGGAAAGGAAGATCAGGTAGAGGCCGCCGCTGGTGCCGCCCATAGCCTCCTCCACAATGTTCGTGATGGTTGCGAGCGCCGCCACGGGGTCCGTTTCGCTGATGGTCTTGGCGGCCATGGCCTTCTGGAGCGCGTGAGCGCCCGCCGCAAGCGTCTCGCCGCAGTCGCCGTCGCCGGCAATGGTGTCGTAGCGCGTGATCTTGGGCTCGGCCGCGAGAAGCACCTCCAAGCCCTTGGAGAGCACCAGGTAGATGGCAGGGGCCTTGAGAGCGCTCGTGGGCACCGGCGGCTCGTCCTCGCTGCCGTCCTCGATTGCGGGTGCCGAGTGCTTGTACGGCTTGATCTTCCAGCCGGGCGCGTCGGTGGGGAGATCGAGGAGCGAGAGCACACGCGAGGCGCCGCCCTCCACCTTGCTCGCGTTCAAGAGCGTGATGGAAAAGCCAGGCGCGTTGAGCAGAGTGACAAAGTCGCCGACATAGATGCGCACGGGCTTGATGGCGTGCTTGTCGGCAAGCACGCGCACCACAGCGTCCACCACGGCGTACAACTCGAGGTTCGAGGTGCCGCCGAGGTCGTTCACCACAAGCACCACCTCGTCGCTCTTGTCAAACGCCACGTACGCGCGGTCCTTGTCCTGCTGGTCGACGAGGTACGCAACGAGCGTCAGCACCAACTCGTCGAGCGACGGGATGGGCGACTCACGCTTCACGCCGGGCTCGTTGTGGATGCCGAGCCCGATCTCGACCTCGTCCAACGCCAACGCGGCGGCAGCCTCCTCCTTGACGTCGCGGCCAGGCACCAGGCACCGGTCGAGCAGCGCGCCGATGGTGACTGTCTGGGCAATGGCCAGGCGCACCAACGCGGCAACCGCCGCCAAGCTGTCGCCCTCGCTGCTGGCGCCGCCGGCAATCTTGTGGGCAAGGATTGTGCCGGCCAAGCCGCGGCGGCCGACCAAGCCACCCTTGGCGCGGCCCACGGCCACGTCGTCGTCCACGACAACCAACTCGACACCGCCCTTGACGCGGGCGTCGCTCTGGGCGCGCTCGGCGGCAAGGCCAAAGTGGAGGATGTCGCCGGTGTAGTTCTTGACAATGATGAGCGTGCCCTTCTTGGACGGCGCGGCGAGAATGCCCGCGTAGATCTGCTTGGTCAGGGGCAGGGCAAACACGTTGCCGGCAACAGCCACGTCGAGGAGGTTCAGACCGACCATGCCGGCGTGCAAGGGCTCGTGGCCGCTGCCGCCGCCGGAGACAACGGTCACGGTGGCGTCGTCCTGGAGCGCGGGAAGGCGCGTGACGACGCGGGGGGTGGCGAGGAGCCGGAGCAGGGGCGTGGCGGCGACGAGGCCGGAGAGGGACTGAAGGACAAGGGTGTCCGGGGACACGTTCCAGTGCTTGAGCAGCATTGCGGGCGGGGCGGCCGGGGCGGGCCGGGGCGTTTATATAGCAACTGCGGGGAGCCCGGAGTTATGCGGGGATGGCGCGCTGCGGCGACGCAGGGTTGCGTAATGAACCGGCGGGTTCCGGGACCTGCTGGGCAGCCGGGGTTCGGAGAAACGTGGGCACTCCGAGGGCCGGGGTGCTGTGCGGCGCCGGGATTCGCCGGGCGGCGGCGTGCATAGCCAGTGCGTGCATCCACTACAAACCCTCGAGGCGGTCCTCGACCTCCAGCTTGGACAAGAGGCGGAAGCGGGGGCCGCGGAGGTCGGTGCCGGTGAAGCCCAACTGGTCGTCGTTGGGGGCGGCAATCAAGCCGACCTCGATGTTGTCGCCGGTGAGCTCGCCGTCAACACTCTCCTTCATGGCGAGCAAGGCGATGTGGATGGCGTCCTCGATCTCCAACTCCTCGCTCCAGCGCTTCTCCAAGAAGGTCTTGACGGCGCCGGCGTTCTTGCCGATCGCGGTCGCGCGCCACGGGAAGTAGGCGCCGCTGGGGTCCACCTGGAAGAGCTGGAACTGGGAGTCGTGCTCGTTGAACCCGCCCACGAGCATCAGCACGCCGTACGGACGCACACCGCCGCTCTGGGTCGCCTCCTGCATGATCTTGGCGATCTCGTCCACGAGGATGCGGGTGCTCGGGTACTCGTTGTACACGCGCTTGTAGCCCGTGTGCAGCACCTTGCGCGACTTGTCCATGAGCACGCGAAAGTCCGGGCCCATGCCGGCGTAGGTGCAGCCGATGTTGGGCGTGAGCATCTCCACCTTGTGCTGGTCGTCGAGCTTGACGAGCGGCAGCGCCGCCTTCTTCTCGGTGCAGAGCACGATGCCGTTGGCCAGCTTGATGCCGAGCGCGCACACGCCCTGCTTCACCGCATTGAGCGCGTACTCGATCTGCACGAGCTTTCCCGACGGCGAGAAGGTGGTGAGCGAGAAGGAGTACCGGTCGGCCATGGAAGGGGAGGTGGCGGACGCGGCGAGCCTGATGGTGGCAATATCCGGCACGCGGAGGGCGCCGGTGTGCGCACGCCTGTCTGTGTGCAGGATTGTCTACGCGGGCTCACCAGCCGGTGTGGTGGTAGTCGTTGGCGTCCGTGTCGTCGACCCAGTCGCTGTGGGGGCCGCGGATGCCGGTGGGGATGCGGCCAAGGCGGTTGTCGGTGAGGAGCGATGTGCGGAGGGAGGCTGAGAGCTCGGTGGCGAGCATGTGGCGGCGCACCGCCTGGGGGGAGAGCGGGACCGAGATGCTGGGCGAGGACGCCAGGCCGGCGGGCGCCGGGGGGGTGTGCTTCGGCTGTGGCTGTGGCTGTGGCTGTGTTTGCGGCTGCGGCAGCGGCGTCGGTTCTTGCTGGCCCTGCGGCTCCTGCTGGCCCTGC
>JAJMSD010000098.1:0-33754 GCA_030558265.1 [Candida] pseudocylindracea
GCGCCGCGTTGATTGGCGGCGGCATCCGCTCCCAACATTTCGCTGCTGTGCGCGCAAACGCGGGCGGTCTTGGCGGCGGGCTTGGGCGCCCATTTCTGGCGCTGTTTTCTTTTTCTGCTCCCCTGTCCGCGCTCCGTGTGCCGTACGCGGGCCCGCTGTGCGCATGGCTGCATTGTTCCGCTACACGGCGATGCGCGGCGTGCAACACCGTGCCTAATTCGGGTCAGCAAGTCTTTTTTTCTTGACTCCGTCCTCGTGCCGATCGCGCGCGTCCGTCTGTTCGTTCTCTCGCTCGCCGTCCTCTCGTTTCTGCCGTCTGCATGATTATGACCCTGGAGACCAAGCGCCGCACGCTGGTGTCGGCCGGCCTGCCCCTGCCCCTCGCGCACCTGGGCACTCTGGGCGCCTCCAACGCGCACTCCGGCCGCATCCACCTCCTGACCAAGCTCCTCACACCCGTCCACAGCTCGTTCAGCTTGCAGGAGTTGGCGCGCCAGGAGGCCGCCAGCATGGAGCTGAGCCCCGAGGCCCCCGCGCACGCCTTCCTCGCGCCGGGCCGCGGCGTTGCCGCCCCCAGCGTCCGCTTTGCCACGTTCACCGACTACCCCTCCGCGGACAACTTGCTCGTCGACATGGCCAGCGCCGCCCAGCGCGTGCCCACGCCGCAGCACAAGCATCTCCAGCCGGCCGCCACGCCCTGGTGGCTGCGCGCCGCGCGCCGCCTCCCCGCCTCCAACCTCAAGATTGCCACCTTCTGCGCCCTCTGGTACTTGTGTCTGGCGATCAGCAACAACTCCACCAAGGCCATTCTCCGCCACTACCCGCACGCCGTGGCCGTCACCGAGATCCAGTTTCTTCTCAACGCCGTGCTCAGCATTGCCGTCGTCTCGCTCGTGCATCTTGCGCCGCGCTCCGCCAGCGCCTTCCCCAAGGGCACGCTCCCGCTGCTCGTGACGGCTCCCGCCGTGCCCCTTTCGTGGCCGCTGCTTGTGGCGCGTTTCGCCACCCCGACGCAGCTCGTTGTCTCCACCACGCTCCCCATGGGCTTGTTCCAGTTCGTGGGCCACATCACGCTGCACCAGGCCACGCTGATGATCCCCGTGCTGTTGGTGCACACGATCAAGCTGCTTGCGCCGCTTGCAACCGTCGTCATGTACCGCGCCGTTCTCGGCAAGCGCTACCCGCTCCGCACGTATCTCACGCTCCTCCCGCTCGTGTGCGGGGTCATGATGACGTGTCTCAAGCCCAGCATCCACGACGGCCCCAGCTTCCACCTCGGCCTCGCCTACGCGTTCGTGCTGATGTTGGTGTTTGTGCTGCAGAACATGTTTGCCAAGAACATCCTTACGCCCGCGCCGAGCACCGCCTTGCCGGTGCTGGACAAGGCGTCTGTGTCGCGCTTCAGCAACCCTGTGCAGGACCTGCTGGGCCGCAAGCTTGACAAGTTGACCATTCTCTTTGCGTGTCTGCTTGTGGGCTTTGTGCTCACGTTCCCGGTGTGGCTCTGTGCGGAGCTCCGTCTGACGACGCTGCTGGTGACGCTGCTCACGGCGGGCGTGTTGGGCACGATGGTGGCCAACGGTGTGGCCCACTTTGTGCAGCTGTTGCTTGCGTTCCACCTTCTCGGCATGATCACGCCCGTCAACTACTCGATCGCCAACATCTGCAAGCGGATCGTCGTGATCTTGGTGGCGGTGTGCATCGAGGGCAAGAGCGTGCAGCCGGTGCAGGGTGCTGGCTTGATGTTGACCATGACGGGCTTGTATGCCTACGACCGCTGGGGGTCGCGCTAGGCTCTTTTTGCATCTGGGCGTAGACGCTGCTCTGTACTTTTAGCCATTTTTCATGGAGGTGCTGTTGACGCTCGCGGAGACGAACCGGCTCCGGGTGGCACACGGCTTGCGGCCGATTCCCGAGGAGGCCGCAGCACAGCCGGGAGCGGTGCAGACCGTCGCGACGCCGACCGCAGCAGCGCAGCCGACGGAGCGCCGTCCCGCGTGGACGATCGAGGGGGGCACGGTGCTCGACGGCGTGACGGAGGTGCTGCTTGACGACTGGTTGGCTGCCTTGGGGACAAGCAAGCACCCGCAGGCGGGCTCGGCCTTGGGCGGGCTGTCTCGGGCGGAGCCGCTGCCGAAGCCGGCGGCCCGGGAGGACAGGCCGCCAGAACAGCAGGCACTCACCGTCAGCCACACGCTCGAGCAGATCCGCGAGATGCGCCCGGGCGAGGTGCTCACGATGGACGCGAGCGTGCTCGACGAGGAAGAGGGGGGCGTGCTGTTGCTGCGGCTCGCGCCGTCTCTGGCGGGGGTGGAGGCGAGCGGCGGCGAGATCGACCTCGCGCAACGCGACGCAGTGGCGGACGAGGTGGTGGTGGAACACAACGGCGTGGAGACGCGGCGGCGGCGCGTGCTGTTCACGTTTGAGGATGCCGGCGGGGGTATTCGCAAGCGGAGTCGGGCCAAGGGGCGGTCGCGGCGCGGGCGCGAGAAGGTGGCCGTGGCGGTGCCGCTTGAAATTGAGGGTGTTGGGGAGGAGGACGACGGCGTGTTGAATGTGGTGGTGGTTCCTCCGGCGCTGCGGGCAGTGGTACCACCGGAGCAGCCTGCGGGGGTGCGGGAGCCCAAGCAAGACGTGTCGTGGATTGAGACGTTGCCTGCGGGCGTGCCGGGGGCAGCTTCCGAGTCTGCGCCCGGGCCTGTTGTTACCGAGTCTGTGCCCAAGCCTGCTGTCGACTCTGTGGCTGTCGACTCTGCGGCTGTCGACTCTGCGGCTGTCGACTCCGCGGCTGTCGACTCCGCCGCTACCAAGCCCGCCCACGCCTTCTCCCTCGCATCGACCCTCCGACTCCTCCAGTCACAGAACGCTCTCTCCCCACAGACCCTGGGCGGGCGGCACCACGCTCTCCGCGTCGGTCTCGAGCAGGCACGGCGCGGGGCGCCCGCCAAGCGCGACTCCGCAGCGCTCCTCAGCGACGCCAACGAGCGCCTCGAGCACTACGCGCCCGACGTGCACATCGACTACAAGGACGAGGCCGGCCACGAGGTGGACGCCAAGGGCGCGTTCAAGGTGCTCTCGCGCAAGTTCCACGGCCGCAAGGGCCGGCGGAGCCGCACGCCAGCAAAGAGCCAGGTGCTTCTCGACTGAACGACATGCATTCTCTACGCTACTTCTCCTCCTTGGACAAGTCGCTGGAACGTTAGTAGAGCCCGCGGGAGCCGCGGCGGCCACATACCTGATGATCTTCTCGATGTCGAACTCCTCGTCCTTCGCGGGCGCAGGCGCAGCGGGGACGGGCGGGGGCGCGGCAGCAGAGCCGCCGGCCTTGGAGAGGGAAACACCGCCCACAACGGCCGAAATGGTGCCAATGGCCAACCAGTGGGGAGCAACGGACTTGCCGAAAACCGTGTACGCAGCACCCATTGCAGAGAAGTAGCGACGCAGCAGGGGGAAGGGCGGCGTGTGGTTGGTTGGCGGCGCGCGGTGCGCGCACGCCCTCCTGCACGCATTGCGGCGTCGACGCATCGGCGGCGGCGGCGCTTCGTGCCGACTCGCCATGGGGATTACGATCAGGCAGGCGCGGATGGAGGACATCCAGGCGATGCAGAACTGCAACTTGCACAACCTCCCGGAGAACTACACGCTCAAGTACTACATGTACCATCTTCTCCTGTGGCCGCAGGCGCTGTTTGTGGCCACGACGACGGGCGACCCGCACGAGGACTGCGAGAGCCCGGTCACGGACACCGCGGTGGTGGGGCGGGGCGAGAAGCTCGTCGGGTACGTGCTCGGCAAGATGGACGACGATCCGGAGACGAAGGACAAGGACGGGCCGCACGGCCACATCACGCTGTTGCTGGTGATGCGGACGTACCGCAAGATGGGCATTGCCGACAAGCTCATGCGGCAGGCGTTGCACGCCTTCACGGAGGTGTACGGGGCGGAGTACGTGCTGTTGCACGTGCGCAAGCTGAACCGCGCGGCGTTGACCTTGTACCGCGACACGTTGCAGTTCCAGGTGTTGCTGGTGGAAAACCTGTACTACCAGGATGGCGAGGACGCCTACTACATGCACAAGACGTTGAAGTTGGACGAGTTGTTGCCCAGCAGGTTCCAGAACGCCGAGGAGACGGATGACTTGGAGACGGACTTGATATAGCGCGCGGGCTCCCGCGCTAGCCGGTGCGGATGTGTTCGCGCTGCAACACCACGGGGTCGAACTTGATCAAGTAGACGGAGCGCATGGGGTGGCCCTCGGTGGGCACCGTGTGCGCCGTGACCGAGCACGGAAAGTACGCCGCGTCCAACACGCCCTCGACAACGCCCGCCACGAACGCGTTGCAGTTCAACTGGTCAAACTCCTTGGGGGGCACCGCGTAGCGCGTGAACAACGGGTCGTTGTCAATCACCATGTACTCGTCCGCGTTGTCCTGGCTCTTTTCCAAGTTGTCCGCCGGCTTGCCAAACAACATGGTCCAGAGCGGCGTGTGGATGTGCTGCAACACGTCGATCACGCGGGTGAAGCGGCGGTGCGCATCCAGCAGCAGGGCGCTGCGTACGCCGTGGAGCTCGAGCACACGCGCGCCGATCGGGTAGCCCAACGCCGTGAGCTTCTTTTCCAACACCGATATGCTCGGCGACTTGTTGAAGTTGTAGTTGACCACGAGCTCGTTGAAGAGATACACGAGCAGCGAGAGCGACACCTCCGGCGTGCGTCTGAGCGTGAGCTGCCGCTCGTAGATGGACTGCTGCCGCCGCTGCTGCGGTGCCAACGCCCCCGACACCAGCGTCGCGCTGCCGCGGCCCGCCAGCAGCTGGAACGCCAGCACGTCGCCCGGCGTGAGAAGCCCGTTCGACAAGACGCCGAGCGCGGGGTTGTACCCGCCCGCACCCGCAGCGGGCCCGGCCGTCCCGGTCTGCAAGCTGCGCGAGGACATTGTGGTGCTGGCAGCGAACGGAACGCGTGCAGGATGTGGGCACATGCACACCCGTGCACCCGGCGTGCCGCCCCAGCGCGGTCGCGGCGGGCGCGGCCAGGGTGCGGGCGCCCGGGGCGGACGGCGTGTGTCGAAACGCGGCTGGGCGGGTAGCGGCGCACCCACCCCCATGCCCCGTGTCTACTCGCGGCGGCGCCTCGCAGTGTACCACGAGCCTGTGGTGTTGAGCGACCAGGACTACGTTGCGGGGAGCCTGCCGTGCGTGTCAGCACACTGGGACACCCCTCCGCGCGGCTTGTTTGAGCAGCCCGTGAACATCAACCGCGTGGACAAGCCGCACCGAGAGCGGAGGCCCGCGAGAGACGGCGGACGGAGAATGCCGCCAGCTCGGTGCCGGAGCGGCACCACCCGCCCGCCGCGTCCGCCCCTTCCGCTGGGTCCGTCTGTTCTACCGCCGCCTGCCGCTCCGCAGACCCCGCCACGGCTCTCCGCGGGAGACACGCCGCGGACGCCCCTCCACCCGTCGCCGCTGCTGCCGTGGTTCCATCTCCAGCTTCCCGGGCCGGACGAGTTGCCGCGCGCAACATCAACGCCCCTCCCCTCGCCCAGGGCCCCCTCGCCGTCTCCGGCGCCCCACCGCCGCCGCGCGCCTCTTGCCGTCCCCAACTCCGAACCCGCCTCCTGCACACACCCGCACCGCCGCACGTGCTGACGCACCTCTAACGCACGTCCTATCGCAGCGTGCCGGACGCCATCCGGGTTACCCGGCCGCGGCCCGTGGTTTGTGCACGCCGGCGCGTGGCGTGCGGCGGCTCCACACACTGCCACTTTTGTTCCTCCCCGGCTGCCGGTTCGATGGTGCACGCGGGGACCTAAGCGCCGTTGAACATCTCTCCTGCCTCTTCCGTGTCCCCATGAGCAGCCCCGGAAACTCGCCCCCCGACACACACATCGCCTCGCCGCCGTGGGACGACAGCGAGCGCCACCTGGAGTATGGGTACGCCACCCCTGAGAGCGGTGCGCTGAGCCGCCCCACACCCCGGCCGCACGCGCGTTCCGCGGGTGACGTGTTGCTGCTGCTGGCCCTGGTGCTGCCGGTGCGCACGTCGCGCCGTGGCAGCGCCCACTTCCAGCCCGGCGACGCCCCGCTCGCGCCCCACAGCACGGCCATGGCGGACCCCGAGACGGTGACCGTCTCTGCCTGCGGCTCTGCCATCAACGAGCGTGCTGTGCGCGAACTCGTCACGCGGGAGATCGACTTTGAGATCAGGCTCAAGCACAAGGAGATGGAGCGCGTGGACGAGGAGATCAGCAAGTGCGAGGCACAGATCATCAACCTCCGCAAGTACCACGAGACGCCTGCAAGCGAGCGTCCCGAGCAGGAGCCGTCGTACCTCACGGTGCAGTACGCGAACTTCATCAACGACATGCTCTTCAACAAGCACGCCGGCGCGCGGAGCGCGGCGCCCGGCTCGGCTGCGCCCCAGTGGGACCCGCCTGTGGCCGAGCTGGCATACCGCACGCGCCTGCAGACGCTGCTGCTCCGGCCGTCGACGCGCTACCTGCACGGCGGCGCGTGCATCTACCGCCGCAGCGACGGCGTGTTGGTGAAGCTCACGTGCGACAGCTGCGGGCGCAGCAACTTCAGCTCGGCCCAGGGGTTTCTCAACCACTGCCGCATTGCTCACACCAAAGAGTTCAGCAGCCAGGATGCTGCTGCGCTCCAGTGCGGAGAGGTGTTGCCCATGGAGGACCAGGATGAGCTGGGCATCGAGGCGCTAGGGCGTTTGGCCGAGCGCGGCGTCGACCCCGCTAAGCACTTGTCCATGCCCGAGGTTGTGTTTGGCGACAAGAAGATCGAGGTGGAGTACGTGCTGGGCGCGGCTGTGCCGTCAAGCGGCTCGGTGCAGACGCAGCCGGACGGTCTGTTCCACCGCAAGACCAAGTCGGTGCTGTTCCCACTGCTGCCGCCGCGCACGACCGCGCGTCTCCGGAACGTGGCCGGTGCCGCGCTTGCCGGCGACGAGTTCGACACGCTTGTCAGCGACGTGACGGCCGCGGTGGACCGCCCGCACTTGTTCGATGACGAGGAGGAGGTGGACGTGCTGACGGACACGCAGCCGGACACGCAGGCCGACGCACGGGCGGAGCATGCGGTGGAGGAGACGGACGAGACGGTGGCCGTGGAGCCGTCGGCCAAGCGCCGCAAGTCGCGGGGCGGCGTGGGCGTGCGCCGGAGCCTGTATGCGCCGGTGCCCCGCGAGCCGCCGCCGCTGGAGCTGCCGCCGCCGCTGCCACCACGCGGCCACATGCGCACGCGCAGTAGCGTCGCCATGAAGTAAATGGACACGGTAACGGAGCGCGAATACGCGGCGTAAATCCACAAACCCGCCTCATCTGTCTCGATGACGCTCCCCTCAGGGCTCGCACGCTGGGCATTGGGGCGGCGCGGCGTGCTGCGGCCGCGCGGTCTGTGGCAGCAGTGGCGCAATCTCTCCTGCCAGCTCCACACGTCCTCGTTTGCGCGGCTCCGCTTCACGCCCGAGGTGAAGCGTGCCATTGCAACGGGCGCCTATCACCCCGGGCGCGCGCGTTTGCACCTGCTGCCGGCGGACGCGCACGGGGCGGAGCCGCCGGCGGTGACGCCGCGCTGGTTCCACGCAACCGACGTGCCGGTGTCGGTGCCGGAGCGGTACGAGGTCCACAGCACCGGGGTGGCGAGCCGGTTTGTGGAGTTTGACAGCGACGACTCCCGGCGGCTCGAGGAGGCGTTCCAGAAGGGCGGGCGCGAGCCCGTGTACGTGAAGGAGGACCGTTTGTTTGTGGTGGACCCGGCCGCGCACACCATGCTGCCGGTGTACTGGGACGGCGCCGTGTACGAGGTGCGGCGGGCCACGTGGTACGACGACAAGGGCATGCCGTTGGAGCCTGCGTTGGCGGCGGGGTTGGAGCGGGGGTACCGCGAGTTACAGCCGTACCGGTTCCGGCGCGACGGGCAGCGGAGCGAGGCAAAGCTGCTGGCCAAGGCGCCGAAGGGCGCGCTGGTGGAGGTGCGGCAGCTTGTCGCGAGCGAGCGCGACTTGTACTGCCTCGACGATGCGGCGCAGCAGGTGGTGTTATACGTGGATGCGACGCACGCGCTGTTGCTCCCGGACGCGTTGCAGGGCTCGTTCCAGCTTGCGCTTCTCCGGGAGCTCCAGCTGCTGCCGATTCCGGGCATTGACCAGGTGACGCGGGGGCTTCCTCGGGACCGGCGTGTGGAGGAGGACACGGGTGCACCGCTCGCCTCGTTCTCGCCGGAGACGCTTGTGCGGCAGTTTGAGCGGGAGGTGCTGGAGATGCTTGGCAACGAGCGCCAGACAGGCGACGCGGTGCACACGGTGGCGGAGGAGTTGGGCGAGGGGGAGCGCGAGGCGATGCAGCAGCAGATGGAGCAGGACTACAACACACCCGAGCCGGACCAACGCGAGGTGGACCACTTGGTGTTGTGCGTGCACGGGATTGGACAGGTGCTCGGCGCCAAGTACGAGCTGATCGACTTTACGCACCTGATCAACGTGATGCGGCGCACCATGAAGGATGTGTACGAGAAGGAGACGCGGTTCCACCGGTTGGGGGTTGATCCGCACGACACGGCCAAGCAAAAGGCGCGGGAGGGCAACTGCCGCGTCCAGGTGCTCCCGATTCTGTGGCGCCACAAGGTGGACTTCCCGACGCATCGCGCGATGGACGTGGTGGATGCCGACGGGCAGCCGCGCTTCCCGGCGCTTGGCGGCATTCTCCCGGACGGTGTCATGTCGCTCCGCAACGTGGCGAGCGACGTGTTGTTGGACGTGTTGTTGTACTACGAGCCGCTCTACAACGAGCAGATCATGGAGGCGGTGGTTGGCGAGATGAACCGGGTGTACGCGCTCTTCAGGCAGCTCAACCCGGGGTTTGCGGGGAAGGTGAGCGTGTTGGGACACCTGCTCGGACTGGCGATTGTGTTTGACGTGTTGAAGAACCAGCCGGACACGGTGCCTGGCGGCGCGGGGGTCGACGCGAGCCGGGAGCTTGGGTTCGAGGTGGCCAACTTCTTTGCCCTTGGGCTGCCGGTGGGGGTGTTCCAGCTCTTGCGGCGGACGCAGATCGGCACGCGCGGCTCGACCCCGCCGGCGGTGGCCGCAGAGGGCGTGGCGCGGCTCCGCGTGGGCAACATCTACAACATCTTCCACCCGTGCGACCCGGTGGGGTACCGGATGGAGCCGCTCATTTCGCCGCGGTTTGCGCAGTACCGCGCGGAGCCGGTGGCGTTTGCGCTCTCGAGCAGCGTGAACCTGCACTTCCAGAAGTTGGCACACGTGGGCGAGGAGCTCACGCTGAGAGTGGCGGACGTGGCGCAGAACGTGTTCAGCTTCTTGGGGCTGAAGGTGTCGCGCGGGCTGAACTTGGAGCCGTTGATGCACAAGATGGCGAGCGACAGCGCGGGCGAGCAGGCGCGGCACGAGCAGGACGCCGCGGGGCTCCTGGGCGTGCGCGAGGTGGCCATGCCGGCGCGGGAGTTGGCGCTCATCACTGCGTGCAACCGCACGGGCCGCGTCGACTACCTGTTGCCCATGGGCTTGTTTGACATCCTGCTCGTGCTGGCAGTGGGGGCGCACGTGAGCTACTTCGAGGACGACAACACGGCGGGGTTCGTGCTCCAGGAGTTGCTCACGGACGCGGCGCCCGTGACCGAGAAGCGGGTGCGGGTGGGCTAGGGGCGGGCTAGGGGCGGGCTACGAGCAGGCGGGCCGGGCGCACGACGAGAATTGAGAGTGGGCGAGTATTGCGGGTGGGCGTGTATTGGCACTGGCGCTGGTTAGTACTGAACGGAGTCGCAACTTCAGACAGAAAAAATAAGGTAGCTTGGGTTTTTCCACACCGACAGAAAGTCTCGAGCCAAATGCACTCTTGTCATCACTGTGTCGCGGGCGAGGGCATACCGTAAGAACAAAAGTGGTGTCCGGGGCGACACCGTGCGCGCAGCGACTTTTTCATTTATGCGTTTCCGTGCGGCGCGCGTTACCCGGCCATCTCACTCCTTGGTGTAGCTGATCTTGTCCACCTTCACCTCGCCGTCCACGTACGTGTAGATGTACAATAGGCACACGCTGCCCTGCACGTCCAAGAGGCAGAAGGTGGGGCTGGGGTCCAGCGGCAGCGCAAACGGCAGCGCCGCATCCGCACCGGCCGCCGCGTCGCCCGCCTCCGTCTCGAGCACGTCGCCCATGTGGAACGCGCCCGTGGCCGTGCCCGGATTCACAAAGAACTTGCCGTCCAACGTGTAGGCCTCCACGCGGTGCGTGCCGCCCCAGAGCAACACGTCCACGTCGAGCTGGCGTGCCAACGCCAACAACTCCAACGGGTCGCTGTTCGGCACCACCAGATACCCGTTGACCGCCCCGATGCGGAGCTGCCCGTGCGCCACCACCACCTCCACCGGCAACTGCGCCCCCGCGTCAAACTCGCCCCGCACCACCTGGAGATCCGGCGAGAGCCCGCCGAGAAACAGCATCACCAGCGGCAGCAGCGTCGCATTGCCGAGACAGAGCACCTGCCCCACCTTGCCCGGCGTGAGGAGCTTCCGGAACTTGTCCGGCACCCCCACCGCCCGCTCCGGCACGTGGAAGTCCCCAATCGCAAGAATGAGCGTCATGCCCGCGTGGCGATGCTCCTCAAACATCTGTCCTGCACCCGGGCGATATCGGAGTCACGTGTCTCTCGCGCCGCCGACGGCGCCGCCTACCCGCGGTTCATCGTGTTGCCGCTGCCCTTGGGGTTCGCCTCCTTGAACTCGTCCCACTCGCGGGCCTCGTACGTCTTCCGGTCGGCAACCGCAAAGTCGTCCTCGTCCTCCTCCGGCTGCTCTTCTTCCGGCTTCATCATCTTGCCGTTCGCCAACTCGTACTCCAAGTACTCTTCCACCAGCATCAGCGGGAGCACCTGCCCCGTCCCGAAGATCCCCCGCGCCACCTGCTGCCGCTTGTCCGCCACAAGCGTGAATGGCTGGAGAATCTTCCCCGCCGGCGAGAGAAGCGCCCCGTTCTGGCCCGGAAGCTGCTCCACCCGGTCCGTGAACTCCGTGGGATCCCGCCGCGCCAGTACCAGCGCCTCCGCTTCCGCCTCCCGCGGCGCCCGCGTCAACACCTGTGCCTCCATGTCCAACAACTCCATCTGCTGGAACGTCTGCACCACAAACAACCGCAACTGGTCGAGGTAGAGCCGCCGCACCTCCTCCTCGTCCAAGTTGTCCACCAGACCGTTTGCCTCGTGCCGCTCGAGCTCCCCCACCGCTCGCTTGAGCGCCTGCTCCGCCTGGTGCTGCGCAATCTTGGCCGCCCGCCGTGCCGCCGCATCCCCGGACGCCGCAAGCTGCCGCGACACCCCCGGCCGCGGCGCCGGCGCCGGCCCGCCCGCCCCCTGCTTCACGGCGTCAAACTGCTCCGTCTGTGCCGTTGTCATCAACCCGTAATTGTCCATCATGGCGAGAAACGCCACATACTGCCCCCGCGACTGGGCCAATGCCACGCTCCGCTGCGCCGGGCTCCCCGGCCGCACCTGCTCCAATGCCTGTGCAAGGCGAAACCCCACCCCGAGGTAGCGGATCTCGCGGGTGCTGAGCTCGTCCGCCGACTCGTTGGACGAAAAGAGCCCAGCACTCTGGATCTGGGCGCTGATCTCCACCAACGCCTGCACGCACTCGCGCGCCTGCTGCTGGAACTCGTCCAGGTCCTGGCGCTTCCCCAGGCTCTCCAACGCCGCCTGCTGCCGGACCGCCGCCGCGTACCGCGCTGAGAGAGATGTCGACATGTCGTGCAAACGGCGCAGCCCGGCGGCAAATCCCTGCACGATGCGGTGCAGCACGCGTCTCGCACCTCCATTCCGCGATGCTGGGAGCGAGCGACGGCGCACGCAAGCCGCGGGCGGTCGGCCGGCTCCACTTTCTCGAGAGCGACGACATCGACGCGCGCTTTGCCGGGATGGGCCGCCAGCAGGAGCGCATGGTCGCGCGCTTGGACGCGGTCGATGCCATTGTGCGCCAGACACACGCCGATCTCGGCGGCTTGTGCGAACGCAGCCAGCGCAGTGCTGCCCAGTTGCAGCAGTTGGCAGAACAGCCGCGCGTGCTGGCTGCTAGCCGCACCTCTGCAGACCTGTCAGGCGACGGCGTGGCGGCCGAGCGTCACGCCGAGGTGCTTGCGTCGCTCACGGGCTTGGCCTACCGCTTGGACCAGGTCTCCTTCCACGGCAGTGGCCCCGGCCCCGGCCCCGAGGACTTCGGGCAGCTGCTGACAGGCACCGGCGCTCTCCGCACGACACTGGGCGCGGGCGACCGTGACCGCATTGCGCAGCTTGAGCGCGAAAACGCCGAGCTTCGGCAGCAGGCAGCCACGGCCCAGTCGCTAGCAGCGCGGCGTGACACCCTCGAGACAGAGGTGGCCGATCTCGACCGGCAGGTGGGTCGTCGGGAGGCCCAGCTCGAGATGCTCGAGCAGGCGTATGCGAAGCGCTACCGTGATCTCGAGCGCCTTGCGGAACGGTGTGGCGTCCTCCAGCAGCGCTTGGACCGCACCGTGGTGGACAAGTATCACTCAGCAGTGTCGCTGGCGGTGATGGTGCTGCGAAGCACGGCCGGAAGCAGCCCCGAGCGTCCGCGGCTGCCGAGTCTCCTGCCGTCGCGGTCGTCGTGGATGACGCCATGGCTGCCGGAGCGACTGCGTCCCGCGCACAGCGCCGGGACCGAGCCTCTTCGCGAGCGCTTGTCCAACATCCCACGGCTCTCGCCCACGAAGCGCCAGACCCGCGTTGTGAGCTCGCCGGTGACGGTCTCCTGCGAACTAGCCCCGCCGGCCGCGCCCCTCCACGCACCAGCCGCGCGACCCACCGGCCGGCATGCGCTCGCCCCGCCGGCCACTGCGTCCCCCGCCACGGCTGCCACCGCACCCGCCGCCGCACCCGCCGACGAGAACGAGGTCTAGACACGTGACCGTCCCGCAGCGAGACGCACACCCGCACACCCACGCATTTCTGGACCACGCCATGTTTCTCCGTGCCAGCCGCGCGCTCTGCGCCAGCGGCCCGCTCCGCGCCCGTTCCGCGCTCCGGGGATACCACTCTGCAGACTATGTGGAGCCGCACGAGGCCATCACCGGCCACTACGCGGAGCTGCAGGCGGTGGTGCTTGAGCACGCGTTGACGGCGCCCGACGGCGTGCCGCAGACCGGGTTCTCCGAGCGGGCGCTTGCCGCGGCGTTGTCGGCCCTGGGGCTCTCGCCGCAGATGGTGCTGACGTTTGCGGCGCACGGCGATTACTCGGTGCTGATCCCGACGGCGTTGATGGTGTACCACATGCGCCGCAGCCGCGACCGGCTCGTGAACGTGCACGCGCGCGCGATGCACGAGCTGGGCCTCGCGGGCGAGTACCCGCGGATCAAGCACTTGTTGACGGCGCGCTTGCGCGACAACCTCCCGGTGCGTGCGCACTTGACCAAGGGCTTGTCGGCGTTGTTCTCCTCGGTGGACGCAGTGCAGGTGGCGACGGCGGAGTTGCAGAGCTTGGCGGACGACGTTGCGCACTATGCGGGCGACACGGCCAACGACTTTGCGTGGTACACCAAGCGTGTCGCCATTGCCAAGGTGTACGTGGAGCTGGAGTTGATGATGGCCCAGGAGCCGGTGTTCGAGCGCGTGGTGGAGTTTGTTGCCGACCAGGTGGACCAGGTGGAGCGCGCCGGCTACGTGTACAACAGCGTGGAGGAGTGGGCAGGCGTGAACGCCATGTGGACGATTTCGTTGGTGCGGAGCCAGCTCTCGCGCGGGTAGACAGCGAGGCCCGGGGCGCGTGTCTCGGGCCGACGGCGAGACGCCCGGGGCATTATACATACATCACGGCGCCGGCTGCGGCTCCTCCTTGTCGACAAGAAGCATGGCGCGGCGGCTCCACTTGCGGGTGCGCGTGTACTTCAACACGCCGTCCGCGGCCTCGGCGTACTGCCAGTAGTGGTCGTAGTAACACCAGCCGTCGACGTCGACCTTCAGGTGGTTGAACTCCGGATCAACACGCCACTCCTTGTCGAACCAGCGCCACTGGTAGCCTGTGCGCGCGGCGTTGAATGCAGGGAACACGAACTCCAGCGGCTCATGGCACTCCACCAAGTTCTCGGTGGTGTACGGCGGCCGCTCGTACGGGAGGAGATAGCTGCTCCAGCCGATGGCAAACCAGCGCCGCTGGTGCTCCAACACGCTGAACTCGACGAGCTGGCCCTCGGTGCCAAACAGGATGTTGGAGCGGTTGAGGATCTTGAAGGCGCGCTTGGCGGCCATGGGACCGTTGGTGACGAGCAGGACGGGCGGTGCGGAGGCGCCGGGGGCCGCGGGCAGCAAGGCCGTCAAGCCAGACGCCGCCACCATGGCGGCCGTGCTGTTGCCGGCGGAGCCTCGACGCACCTCCTGGCGGATGTCGGCGGCGGCAGGCGGGGTGTAACCGGCGGCATACGTGGCGAGGGTGCGCACGTAGCGCGAGCGCCAGAGAAGGCGGCGACAGGCGGTAGCCTCTGTAGAGTGGAACGTGAGCACCGCAAGCACCAGCACGAGGAGGTAGTGGCGGGGCGCGAGGCAGTGGCGCCAGAGAAAGACGTGGACGGGCGTGAGGACAAGGAGAAGGAGAACGACGCGGCGGAAGTGGTGGCGGGGCAAGCCGCCCAACCACTGGAGCGGGGCCACGAGAAACTCAAAGCGGGAGGCAATGTTCTCGAGCACGCTGACCATCTCGTCCATGGTGGGCGTCTCGGCGGAGCGCAGGTCGACGACGATCAGCTGCACCCACCACGCGGTGACGGCGAACGAGGCCAGCAAAAAGACGGGGAATAGATAGGGGTTGATGGTGTCCCAGTAGAGGCACACGGCGGCAAAGACCAGCAACGCAAGGAAGTTGGCCCAGTGGTCGTCGTTGGTCCAGGTGAGGGTTGCCAACGCGTGGTCGAGGAGAAGGAGGTAGGGGAAGGCGTGGGCAAGCGTCAGGACAAGCAAGGGCGGCGCCTGCGAGAGCTGCTGCTGCAGGATGTGGCCGCCGCGCTCAACCCGGGGCAGAAACGCCGCGTACACCGGCAGCGCCAGCCGCGACATGATCCCCAGAAACATCGACGGCGGATGTCGGCGCATGTGACGGGCGGCGCACGTGACGGCATCGGTGCGGGGACTGGGTGCAGGACGGGGGCGTGTGACGGCTGCGTCTCCCTTGCTGAGCGGTCACCCCATGAAGTGCTCTGGATGGATTGCAGCCGCGCTTGCGGCGGGCGTGGCGGGGAAGAACGTGGCGGCGCCGCGTTTTCTCCACCGCCGCGGCGCGCCGGCGGACGAGTTTATTGACCAGTTGATGTACCAGGGGCCGGAGACGCCGGCCCAGCCGCTGGTGACGTTGGACACGGCGCTCGCGCAGCACCGCGAGGTGAGTGTGTTCAGCGGGTACGTGCGGGACATGGTGGGCTTGTCGCTGGCGATGGGCGACCGCACGCAGTCGATCTTGGTGGTGGCGCCGCTCGACACGGCGGTCGAGGCGTTGGCGGCCAAGCCGTGGGAGTTCCCCACGCACATCGACGAGCTGTTGACGGCGGAGGAGGCGGACCGCGCCGTGGCGCAGAACGTGCAGGCGTTTGTGGAGCTGCACGTGGCGGTAGGCTGGAACGAGGCGGTGCACGGTCTGGACTCGTCGACGCACACGGTGGAGGTGACGACGGTGAACGGGAACCGCATCCGCTTGCGGAACCACGCGTACGGCTTTCTGGTGGCTGCGGCGGCGACGCACCACCGCTACGTCGAGGCGCAGGTGTATCCGGTGGCGAACGGCGCCATTTTGGTGATTCCCGACTGCTTGTCCAAGCCCCAGGCGTAGCGAGGCAGGCCCGCGCAGATGGCTTTCAATGTACATTGCTTTACTTCGGGAGACACGCGGCCGGGTCGCACTGCGTGTCCAGGTCCAAGGCACACGTGTCCTGGTTGCCCGTGAACACGCTCGTGTCCAACAGCGGCACGTCCTTCAGCGGGTACTCGGGCTGGATGGTGGCGGAGTGGACGCCGTGGCGGTGCAACACCTGGCGGATGTCGCGCGTGGCCTGGATAAAGCCATCGCGCAGGTCGGGCGGCGGCGGCGACGCGCGCCCGTCCGGCGTCGGCGTCGGCGCAAGCGTCACGTGCAACAGGGCGATCACCGTGTGCTCGTTCAAGCACCAGAGGTGGAAGTCGTGGACCAGCAGGATCAGCTCGATGCGCAAGATCTCGTCGATGATGTCGTCAGCCTTCATGTGGGGCGGCGTTGCCTGCAACAAGATCTTGGCGGTGGTCTTGCAGAGCGGGAGCGCCAGCAGAAAGATGATGGCGGTGATGAACAAGGACACGAGCGGGTCCAGATAGAAGCGCCACAGGTAGTCGGTGCGCCAGATGAACAAGGCAGTCACAATGACGCCAACGTTGCCAAGGGCGTCGCCGAGCACGTGGAGGAACACGCCCTCCATGTTGAGCGACTTGCGCTTCGGGGCCGGCGACTCGGTCCCGGCAAGAAGCGCCGTCTGCTCGTCCGCAACGCGGTTCGCCACCGTGTCGGGGAACACGTCGTCGATGCCCAACTCGGGCTCCGCCGGCTGCTGGCTGTGCAGGTGGCCGTGCAGGTGGCCGTGCAGGTGGCCCAGCAGGTGGCCCAGCTCGACGTCGGCGGCAGGCGCCTCGAAGCCGTGCAGGTGCAGGTGGCCGCTCTCGTGGAACAACGCCAAGCCGGCAATGTTGGACGCGAGCCCGAGTGAGCCCACCACGAGGATCAAGGTCGGGTTCAGCACCTCCGGCACCTGCACCAAGCGCTGGATCGCCTCGATGACGATCGTGAAGCAGAGCGCCACGAGAAACACCCCGTTCACCAACGCCCCGAGAATCTCGGCGCGCTGCCACCCGTACGTGTACTTGGCGTCCGGCCCGCGCAGCTTCACCGCCTTGACAGCCCAGAGAGCAATGTACAACAGTACAATGTCGTTGAGCATGTGGAACGAGTCGGCCACGAGCGCCAACAGGTTCACCGCATACCCGGTGATGGCCTCGAGAAGAAAGAAGGCCGTGTCAATCACGAGGAGCGTGATAATCCGCGCCTCCTTGCCGTTCATCCTGGGAAAAGCGCAACAAGCTTTGTGACTGTGGCTGCATTTTTTTCCCGCCGGCACGCCATCAGCCGCCGGCCGAGGTTAGTGCAGTGCCGCAGGGGTTAGCGCAGGGATGCGCTGCCGTTCTGTATCTGGTACTGCGCGGCGCCGGGCCCGAGTCAGTGGCACGCCGTGCGCCGCAACGCCCGGCCGCTCTTCCGTCTGCGCACGCCGTCCTTCTGTATCTTGTATTGAGCTGCGTCTTTCGGTCCCACAGATCGCGCCGTGCGTCGTCGGCTGGGCTCCACCGCCGCTAGTCGTGCAAGAGACACGCCGTGTCCTCCAACGCCACATAGCTGTCTGCCGCCACCGTGCGCGCTGTCGCCGCCGCCGCGCCGAGACGCCCGCGGAGCGCCGACACCGTCTGAGTCTGCGCCTCCTGCTCGCGGCGCACCGCCGCATACGTCGCCGCGGAGCGCCGCGCCACGCGGCCAGGCACCGCCACCGCTGCCGGCACCGCCCACCGTGCCACCATCCCCGCGAGCACCATCTGGCGGTGGAGCTCGAGTTTGTACGCACCCGCGCCCGGCGCCTCCACCGGGTGCTCCGGCGTCAGCATGTAGCTCTCCACCGCCCGCTCCAACACGCGGTTGCCGGGCACGGCGAGCGGGTTGGTCACCGCCGCGACCGCCGGCACAAGCGCCGTGGCCGCAAACAGACGCGCCGCGCTGTGGGCCGCCACGCGCAGCCGCTCGACAGCCTCCTCCGCCGCCGCGTGCGTCGCCACGATGCGCTGCGCCACGTCGCTGGGCCCCACCGTCTGGAGCTGCGGCACCACCTGGTCCACCGCCGTGAGGATCGAGTCGCCGAGCGTGTCCATGCCCTTCAGCCGCGGCACCGCCTCCGCGAGCGCGCGGGGCGGCGCCGGCACGCGCTCGAACAACGCCAGGAGAAGCGGGTACTGGCGGAGGTGCTTGGCGGTGCGGCGGCCCTCGGTGGCCGAGCGCACCGCCGCCGGTGCCGTCACTGCAGCGGGCTCCACGGCCGGCGCCGAAGCGGGAGCAACAAGCGGCATGAGCAATGGGGCGGGTGCCCGGGGCCGAGGCGGCGCGTACTTATACCCCGCGGGCCCGGGGCTAGCCGCCGCCGCTGTTTGTGGCGCGGCGCCGGCCGGCGGCTGTCTCGCCGCGCGCGTCAGGGCCGCGCCGTGTGGAGTAGCGATTCCGCCGGCGTCCGAAAGCGGGCATTTGTAAACACGGCGTGCGGGAAAGAAAAACAAACTCGCCGCATTCTCGCTTGATAGCGATCGGAGCTGATCCTTCCCGCGCACGACGCCTGCTGCTACGGACCATGGCGCAGACTCCCAGAGACTCGTCGTCTCTCGGGACCTACTCGAACCTGCTTCTCGAGGCATTGGACCTGGAGAGTGAGGCGCTGCGCGACGGCGCCACCGGGCGCGAGGCAAGCCCCGCGCTCGGGCAGATGGTGAGCGACACGTTCAGCACGTTGGGCAGCTACCTGCTTGACGGCGACAACACGCGGCGCAACCGTCGCGTGGAGCGCATGTTGTTTGGGCTTCTGCTTCTGGACCCGGCGTTGGCTGTCGAGGCCGGCCGCAGCGTGAGCGTGCAGCCCGGCACCAACCCGTTTGCCCCCACATTGGCCCGCCGCCGCGTGCCCCTAGGCCGCCTCTTTGACAGTGCGGCTCCGGACGCCGACATGCTGATGGACGCGAGCTTGGAGGAGTACTTTCTCGGCCCCAGCCCCGCCGACGACGTCGACACGGGCGACTTTGACGTGGCGCCGCCGTCGCCGGACGCGGTGCACGCGTCCCGCCTGCCCAAGCGCGTGTTCGAGCCCTCGCGCCGGACCCCCGGCCGTGGCGTGCTTCGGCCCGCGTCGCCGGGCGCGCTCAACTTGGTGGTGCACGCGCTGCACGGCGACACCAACGACGCCACCAAGTACGCCACCGAGTTGAACGCCAACAACCTGCTGGGCATTCCCATCCCCCGGAGCCTGGACGAGGTGGTCACCATCCCGGTGCACCCCACACGACGGCCGGTGAACCGGCCGCCCACACGCGGCGGCCGCAACAAGGCCGCCATTGTGCGGGCATACCCGCTGCGGGGAGGCTCGGCCTCGGAGCTGACACACCATCTCGGGTGCTACTCGCGCGCCGACATGCAGCGCTACTTGCAAAGCGGCGAGTTGAGCAGCACCGCACGCCTGCCGCTGCCGCCGAGCGAAAGCGACACCGAGGCCTACAGCCGCCCCACGCAGGGTCTGCACGGCCGGCTGCGCAAGCGTGCGCGGGTCGTGGGCGCCGTCCGCCGTGTTGGCTGGGCCCCCGAGTTGGAGTGGTGAGACGCCACGTTGTACTACCAGACGCCAGTCCCTAATCATAATCTCACAAGTACATGCCCAGCGACGACACCACCCCGCTGAACAGCTTGCGGATGCGCGTGGCGGCGGCACTGGTGTAGGCGGGCGGGAGGCCGAGGTGGGCCGCCACCACCTGGCACAATTCCATCATCTCGTCGGCGCCGATCTTCTCGTGGCCCGGGTTGCCCTCGCCGCGCACCGCAAGGGCAAGGCACGGCGTGGCAGCCGTGTCGCACGCGGCAATGGTGGCGGCGGCAATGCCGGTGAACAGCAGCGGCGGCGCCATGGCGGGGACCGCAGCAAGGGCGCCCGCCGGAGCGGTGTGGACGGCAAGACATGCCACCAGGAGCGCAGAGGGGAGCGCGGAGACGCCGATCGTGAGGACGGCGGGCAGAGACGCCGCCAATACTCCGCCAGCAGCGTACTGTGCCATGGGCTCGGCGCCGGCAGGCACCACGGCGGCAAAGAGCGCCGGGAAGGCGTCGCTTTGCCGGATCGCAATGGCGCGGGCAGGCGGCGTGCGCGCGGCCGCCGCCGCAGGCACGTACAACTGGGTCTCCTCGTCAAACTCGTCGGCCGCGGGCTCGGTGGCGGGCAGGGCAGGCGGGTACGCGACAGCAATGGTGCCGACGGTTTGCCACCCTGCAAGCGCGTCTACCACGACCAGCAAATGCGACGGGGCAACGAGAAGGGTGCTGCCGGGGGGCGCGTGCCAGGTGGTGGTGGCGCGGGGCACGAGCGGCTCGTGCTCCCACACCTCGTCCACCTCCAGGTCGTGGACGACGTGGCGCGGCGTGGGCAAGTCGCTGTACGGCTTGAAGAGCATGCGGGTGCGCTTTTCGCTTCATCTTTTCTCATGCTGACGAAGGCTGCGTTCGAGGGGTTGTCGCTCAAGTACAACGAGCTCCAGCAGCAGTTGAACAAGCACGTGGCGGACCGGCAGCGGTTGGAGACGCAGCTCCAGGAGAACAAGATTGTGCTGGAGGAGTTTGCCGCGTTGGAGGACGGGGCCAAGATCTACAAGTTGACGGGGCCGGTGTTGATGCCGCAGGACGCGGAGGAGGCCCGGATGAATGTGAGCACGCGGTTGGAGTTCATTCAGGGCGAGATCGACAAGGTGGAGCGCAGCGTGAAGCAGGTGCAGGAGGACATGGAGCAGACGCGGGGGAAGTTGGTGGAGTTGCGCGGCCAGGCGGCCACGAGCTAGGCACCCACCCCGGCGGCCCTCCCCGTCGCCACGGCAATAGCAGGATCAATACACTACACGAGGCCGAAGCCCTCGCGGCCCTCGGTGAACGCCATCACCAAGGACGCGCGCAACTGCTCGTACAGATCGTACGCCGGGAGGTCGATCTGGTTGAAGCACGTGTGCGACGACGGGAGGCGGTCGTTTGAGCCGTAGTCCCGGTGGATGCTGAACTTGGAGATGCCGTCGCCGCCGCTCAACTCGCGGAAGCCATTGAGCGGCACCTTCAGCGTGCCGGTGGCAAACTGCAACAACTTGGCGCGCTCCTCCGCGTCAAACAGCCGCACCGCGCGCCAGAACCACTGGATCTGCGGCAGCAGCACCAGGTAGTTGGAGTACTCCGTGTGGCCGCGCCAGTCGTCCACGTCAATGTCCGGCAAGCCCGAAATCAACAACTCGAGCTCCTGCTCCGTGAAGATCTCCACGAGCTCGCGCGGAATCACGTCGTGGAACCCCTGGAGAAAGTTGGCCATCTGCTCCTCGATGCTCCGCTGCAAGCGGTACTCCACGAGCTTCTGCACGTAGTCCGCCTTGTTTTCCTCCGTCACCAGGATGTTGCGCCCGTCCGGCACCAAGTCAATCACCCGCCGCTCGCCGTAGTCCTCCGTCTCCACCGCAAACTCCTCAATGATAATGTCCGTGATGTCGTGCTCCAACATCCACACCAACAGCTTGTGGTACTCCACGTCCAACGTCTCCATGTCCTTCAACTGCACCGGCCGCCCCAACATCTGCTTGTACACCGCCCGCAGGAAGTGCGCGTCGAGGAAGAAGCCGTCGTAGATGGCCTTGCCAATAATGCGCCCAATGAACTTGAAGAACAGGAGGTGTTCCGTGTTGACCCACAGCGTGCGGTTCGGGTGGAACGTCGTCTTGTCCAGCGTCACCGGCGTGAACAAGGCGTAGTTGGGGTCAAACATCTGCCGCAGCAACACCTGGTACCACTCCCGCGTCACGCCGCCCACGTCCATCGCCTCCTCGCCCCGAAAGCTGATCTCGAGCTTCGAGTCCCGGATCTCCTCCTTGCTCTTGAAAAACATCAGCCGGTACAGGTCCAAAAACACCTGTTCCCGCCGCACATTCACAGCCAACGGCGGCCGCTCCGACCCCAGCTTGTCCAACTGCCGGTAGAAGTAGTTGCGCTTGTTGTCAAACTCCAACACGCGCGGGTTCTCCACAAGCATTGCAAAGGGCCCGCTCATGAGCTTCGGGTTTGCCCGCACCATCGCGTTGAGAGTCTTGCGGTGCTGGTTCGTGAACGCGTAGAACAACGTCTCCACCGGCTCCGTCGCCAGCACCAGCTGCTGCTCGTACCACTGCAGCTCCGGCACCCCCCGGCTCTGTTCCCGCACTCCGCTGTGCTTGCACACAACCATGAGCGCTTCGATGAGCGGAAGAAGCACCGTCGACACCAGCGACAACGCCGGCCGCGCTTCCAACTCCAGAAGACACTTGCTGAGCGCCTCCCACAAGTTCCCAAGCGCCACGGACGAGGACACGCTCTCGTCCGCGCCTCCCTTGGCCTTTTTGCGCGCGAGGAAATCCAACGCTGTGAGCATCCGCAAGAGCTTCGCCTGGTCCAGCAGCGGCGGCAGAAACCTGTCAATCGTCTCGCCCGCAAGGTCGTAGTCCGACGCCTGTTCCGGGCCCTCGTCACCAAACACCACGCTGCTGTCGCGCGCCTCCGGGTCCACCGGCGGCCCGCTGCGCTGGATATCGCCTTCCAACAGCCCGAGATCCGTCACCAACCGCCCCTGCAACTCCTTCACGTGCGCCACCAAGTCCCGCACAAACACCTCCCCGTAGCGCTCGGCCGCGCTGAGGTTCTGCATCGCCGTCAACACCTGCCGGAACATGTGCGCCGAGCACTCGTCCGCCACAAGCGCCAGCGTGAGGTTCCGCAACCGCACTTCCGGCACTGCCAACGCAAGCCCGCCCGCCCCGTGCTTCGTCGACTGCGGAATGTGGTGTGTGGCAAGCTGAACAATCCCCGCCATCACCAGCGTGAGCATCGGGTCGCTCTTCATGAGCCGCGTGTCAAAGTACGCAAGCAACGTGTTCAACGACACCACCAGCGCGTTCGGACCAAGCAACCGGTTGAGGCGCTTCGTTCCCTTGGCGTTCATCTTGCGCCGGAGAAACGCCGGCGGCTCGTGCTCCTCCAAAAAGTATGTTCCGAACCGCCGGTCCTCCCGCAACACCGCAAGAAGCGCCTCGAGCACCTGCGTCGCCACCACATGCGGCGTCGCCCCCACCGGAAGCCGCACCGGGGCCGGCTCGCTCCCCGACGTGACCGCTGCCGTCACCCCCTCTGCCGCCACGTGGCTGAGCTGTGTGAAGCACCGTGCAAGCCACGGCCGGCCCAAAAACGCGTCCGACGCCACCAGGCACATCATCCCAAGCACGTCTCGCCGCAACAGCACGTGGCGGCAGATCACCAACAACACCTCGTGCACGTGCTCCCGCTCCGTGTACAGCTGCGGCGCAAACAACGTCCGCACCACCAGCGCCACGCCCACGCGGTCCACCACCGGTGTCCGGCTCCACCGCTTCGGCGCCGGTGTCGACGTCGGCGGCGCTTGTTCTGCAGCCGCTTCGACCGCGCGGTGGCCCGAGCGGACAACCGTCGGGCCCCACGCCGCCAGATGCTCGGTCGGCAACAGCTCCGTCTCCTCCTCGTCCTCCTCGTCCTCCTCCTCAATGGCGCTGTCGACGCCCGTGCCATACTGCCGCGCAAGCGCCTCCTGCTGGAGAATCTCCTGTCGGATCTGCGGCGGCAAGGCGTCAAGGAACAGCGGGTCGATCTCGTTCAGGTCGGGCGCCGCCGCCGCCTCCAGCTCCCGCCGCTCCCGCATGTGCTGCGCATACACCTCCTCGCGCAACTCCAGCGGGAGCGCAAGGAGAAAGTCCGCGTCAATGCCCGTGCCGCTGATGTCCACCTCCTCGCCGCCAACCTCCACAAGCAACGGCTCGTGCGTCGTCTCCGTCACGTCGTCGCCTGCAGCGGCAGCGGCAGCAGCGGCAGCGGCAGCGGCGGCGGCCTGCGAGTTCCGGCGCTCGATCTCGCTTTCGCGCCGTTGCCGCTGCCGCTCCCGCCGCTCCTCCTGCTTGCGCTCACGCTCGCGCTGTTCCTCCCGTGCAAACGCCCGCTGCCACCGGGATATCTGCAAGCTCTCCTCAAACACGCGGTTGAACAAGGGCACCACCATGGCCAGGCAGTGGTGCAGCACCTGGAGCCGGGGCGCCAGAAGCTGCCACGCCTTCGGCGCCGAACACACCTCCAAGTTCGGCGTCATGTTGCGCTCCAACGTGCGCCGCTTGTCAAAGAGCTGGCTGAAGAGCCGCACCGTCAAGGCGTTGTTGCTGTCGTCGTTTTGCTCGAAAAGCAGGGTGCTGTAGTCAAACGGCGGTCGCGTGAGCTCGTCAAACGCGCTCACCAACTCCGCAATCATGCCGTTGCCCCCGCGCAGCCGCCGCCGGTTGGCCCACCCAATGCTGCGCGTGACGTCAATCTCCGTTGAGTGGCCGCCGCTCTGCGACTGCATGAGCCAGTGGTCCAGGTCGTCATCCACCTCGGTGTCGTCGCCTGCCATCATCCGCAGCCGTCCGTTGCCGTCGACATCGTCAAACGGAGAAAAGCCGTTGTGCCGCAACACCGAGGGGCGCCCGCCCGGCACCACCGGCAGCTCTTCCCCGCTCTCGCGCGCACTCCCCTCGTCGTCCAGGTGGCTGAACATGTCGTCCTCAATCAGCACCGCCTCCACATCGTCGTCGTCCCCGATGATGTACTCGTACGCACCATCGCCGGAGTACAGCTCCAGGTCGCCACTCAAGTCGCCGGACACAAGCGACCCGCCCTCCAGATCCTCGCTCCCGCTCCCCTCGCCGCTCTCGTCCGACGAGTCAATGGCAACAAGCCCGTGGTCAATCACGGTCCCGAGATGCGGCGCGTCAAACGCCTCCTCCATCTCCTCGTCCTCCTGGCCGCGGTCGTGGAACCCGTCGTCCTCGTCCTCCGAGTAGATCACCTCCAACGGCTCACCGTCCGGGCCGATCTCCTCGTCATACTCGTACTCCCCCTCCCCGCTCTCCATGTCCTCCAAGTCGTACATCCCGAGAGTCGAGTTCCGGAAGAGGTCCGCAGTCTCCTCGTCCTCGCTCTCGTCCTCATACTCGTCCTCCTCCTCGTCCTCCTCTTCCTCAGCGTCCGCCCCCTCAGCGTCCGCTCCCTCCTCGTGCACCAGGTCGCCAGTAGCTTTGCCGCACGCTACAGCATCCTGGTACGGCTGTGTGTCGGTCAACTCGCCCAACTTCAAGAGCGGCTCCAACACACGCGCCACCACCTGACTCGCCTGCGGGAAGCTGAGATCCACGCTTGCAAGCCCCGCCGCAAGCTGCGCCGCAAGCTTCCCCTCCACCATCGCCTTGGCGACAAAGTGCGTGTCCAACTCGCACGTCGCGCAGTCCAACGTGCTCTTGAACTGGTCGCGGTATTCGAACGTAAGCAAACTCACGCACAACAGCGCCACGTCCATCACAATGCTGTAGCGCTCGGTGGCCAGCTTGCTGCGCGACTGCACCACGTCCTGGAGCACGTGCGAAATCACATCCACCGTGAACTGCCGCACCTGCTGCATTTCGCGGTCTTCGCTCGTCGGCACCGCACACTGCTTCACAAGCGTCGACAGCAACAACCCGCTCACCACCATCTTCACCAACTGCGAAATCATCCCCATGCGCTCGCGGGCGCGCGCATCTGGGCTGTTTGGCTTCGGCTTGGGCAGCGCGCTCAACTGCCGCGTCGGCAACAACAGGTGGATGAAAAAGTTCAACAGCGTCGACCGTGCCTTGGTGGGCGGGGTGCCGCTCGGCTTCTTGGAAAACGCCACAAACTCCATCTTGGCCTGCTTGTACAGCAGCACCTGCTCCATGATCAGCTGGAGGAGAAAGCACCCGTAAACACAGAACGGGTTCTTGGTGATGTCGCCCCTGTACTTGGGCTTTTCTGTCGCGTCGTCTGCCGCCGCGCTTGTGCCGTCGCTGTCCGCGAGCCAGTCCTCCTTCTGCACCGCCATCAACTCGGAGAGGAGAATGTGCATCAACCCAGGGCCCTTCACCTCCACAGGCTCTGCCGCGGAGCAGCCCTGCGACAGCACCACGCCCGGCAAAGCAACGCTGCGGGCCGTTGCAACCTCCGCCATCGACACGTCCGAGTCGCTGCTGTCCGATTCGGCGCCCTCTGCCTCCATGCGCTCATACGCCGCCTTCCACTTGTCAATCTCCAGTGCCGACGGCCGCCGCCGCACGTTGTGGCTCTTGAGTGGGTCCGTGCACTTGTCAATCACCACCACCTCCAGCATGCACTCGGTGAACGTCTCCGGCAGGCGGTGGATCAAGTATTGCGTGTGATCCAACACCTGGAGCGCACTCACGGGCCGCCGCAAGTCGCGCGTCACAATCGCCGCCATCTCGTGGTGCATAAGCACCAGCACAACCGCCGGCGGCTCGTAGTACCGCCGCAACACCAACTGGAGCGCCCTCTCGTAATCAAACAACCGCTCGTGTGCGTGGAACCGCTGCACCGCCCGCAACAACAACGGTGTCAACGGCGAATGTGCAATCTTCACCGCTGTCGCGTAGTCAAGCGCGTAGATGGACAACACCTGCGCCAACGCCAACGCAACGTCGAGGGTCTCCACTGCATCCACCGCCAACAACCGCTCGAGAATGCGCGCCCGCACCGCCGGCTCCATCCGGTAAACCATCCGCCGCGTCGCCAACGGGTGCACTGCAGTCATCACCGGGGCCTCCGGCGCCGGCATCTCGTTCGACGAAAGCAACCGCTCCACCATGCCAAGCGCCGGCGGCGCCCACGGGCGCAGGAGCAGTGCAGTGTCAAAGCGCTCAAGAAACGCATGGAGGAACGGCTCGAGCACCACGCCCGCATGCGAAAACGCCAGCGGCTCCTGCAAGATCGTTGACACGAGCGTGAGCAAGTTTGCCAACTCGTCGTCCAAGGCGGCATCCCCGCTCTCCATGATCTCCTCGGTCTGCCGGTACACGCGCTCGACAACCGAGGGGCGGGCCAGGCTCGCCGCGTCGGTCCGCGCGTTCCCGTCGCTGCGCACACTGCTCGAGCGCAGCCCCTCCCCCGCAGTGTCGCCGGTGGCCGCCGTCTCAAACACACCCTCCTCCAGCATGTGAAGCGTCGACTTGGGCACGAGCTCGTCCGCGCACTCCTCCGTCAAGAACTCGTACACCTTGCGAATGGCCTTGGCCGAGTAGCGCGCCACAAGCACCGTCTTGTCCACAAACTCGGCCTTGTGCTCGAGGCATCTGCGCGCCAACTCGTCATTGGTGCGGAGCGTGCCCCACTGCGGCGCCACCGGCACCAACACCGGCTCGGTGTAGCCCTCGTGGCGGAACCGCGCCAACACATCGTCCCATTCCACGTCCTCATCATCCAGCGGCGGGTCCTGGAGGGCCGATGCAAGGTCATCCTCCGTCAACAACGTGGCTGCCACGTGCTCTGACACGCCAATGCGCCGCAAAAACGCTGCCTTGGTGTTGCAGTTGGCAGGATCCATCTCGTACAACGTGCCGTCCATCTGCGGCGGCAACACCCGGCCCTCCAGCACCACCAACCGCGTGAGCTCCACCAACCGCTGGAGACACAAGGGCGTGAGCCGCTCAATCACCTCGCGCCCGAACGGCACACGCTCGCCGCCGTAGAGCGCCTCCAACAAGCCCAACGACGCAAGCCGCGCCTGCACCGCCACCAGCATGTTGAGCGCAGCCGGCGTGATGTGCTGCTGGTTTGCGTAGAGCATCGTCAGGTTCGGCACGCGTTCCAACGCGTCCGGGTTCGAAAGCTTGACAAACACGTGCAACAGCTGCAGCACCACCACAAGCACGGCGCACTCGTGGGTGTCGGGGAGGTGCTTCAAGTTCTGCGTCAGCATCAACTTCGGCACGTCAAGTCGCGCGAGCACCGCCCAGTACTCCATCAACACCTCGCGCAACACCGCCACTCCGCCCTTCTGCATGTAACAGACAGCGTACGCCGTGTTCACCGTCACGGCGCTCAGCGACGGCACTCCGCAGAGCGTATACCCGGCCAAGTGCACTGCCACCGCGAGATACAGCAGCCGCACGAGCGCAGGGGTGCTCTCCGAGGGCGCAGCCATCCGCGAGAGGATGTCCACAACGGCTCCGGCCAACGCAATCGTCGACGCCACCATGGCCTGGCGGAGCTCGTGCTGCGCCGCCACGCTCGTCCCCATTGCCACTGCGGTGGCCATCACCCGCTTCGACATGAGCATCGCGGCGCCCTCGTGGAACACGCGCTTCACCGCCACCTGCAACCGGTTGACCACGTAGCGCACCATCATCAGGTTCATCGAGCGCGCCGAGGTGAGTCTGTGCGACGGTGTCTCCTCCTCGCCGTGCCCGTCGCCCGGCACAAACTGCAACGGCGGGCTGTCGGGTGGCAGGCGCGGCGGCGCCGTGAGGAGGGCGGCCGTTGCGGGCATCAGGCACCGCAACACCGTCTCCTCCAAGAGACACTGCGAAAACACCGGGCCGAGCTTGGAGAACACGGGCGTGCCGTCCAGCCACGAAAACAAGCCGGGGGTGTGCTGCTTCAACGCAGGGAGCACCGTGAGCAACACGTCCACGCGAATGAGCTTGCGGAACTGGTCGTTGGTCACCTCGGGGTACTGGTGCACCTCCAGGAGAAAGAACAGTTCCGTGCGGCTGCTGCGGCTCGTGAACAACGCCACGTCGTCGATCGCGTGCACAAGCTCGCCCACCACCAGCTGTGGGAAGTACGTCGAGTCCGACTCGTCAAACATCCTGAACATCAGCGCGAGTGCCTCACACAGCAACAGCTGCGCAAAGTCGTGCTGCCAGCCGCCCATGTGCAAGAGCGGGAGCCACGTCGCAAACGGAATCTTGGCAAGCACCGGCTTGGTGTCGTTCAAGTGCTCAAAGTACGCGTGGAGGAACACGAGGGCGCGGTCGAGCACAAACGCGCCGTCCTGGGTCGTCCACAGGTCCACCTCCTTCTCGGAGGAAAGTCCCGTGTCACCGGTGCGGGGCGTGTCCAACACGGCGTCGCTGGTGGAGGTGTAGAACAGGCCGTGCTCCGCCGAGGTGTAGAGCTCGACAAGGGGGAGGTGCGGCGCCACCAGCAGCGGCAAGCTGCCAATCAACGCCCGCACCTCCTCCACAATCTGCGGCTCCAAGTCGGGGCAGTGCCGCAGAAGCTCCTCCATCGCCTGGCCCAACCGGCGCACCAAGTCCTGGGCCCAGTTCCCAGGGCAGTCGCGCGCATACTCCACGACGTGGAACGTGCTGAAGAAGGTGTGGATGATCCGGTGCTCCATCACCTGCTCGCGGCCCGACGCGCTGAGGCAGATGGCACCCACCACCTCGAGCAACAGCTGCACCACCTTGGTGTGCGGCGCAAACATGGCACGGTAGTGAGTCAAGACGGCGCGGATGGTGCCGGCCTCCTCGAGAATGGGCGCCAGCGTGGGGTCGTAGTGGAGAATGGCGCTCACCACGTCCAACACGCTGCTGATGATGGTGGGGCCAAAGAACGACGAGTTCTCGACCACCTTGTTGAGCAGCAGCAACAACTTCAGGTCAAACAAGTTGCGCATGCGGTCGCCCAGGTCCAGCCGCAACAAGTGGTGGGCAAACTTGATGAGCAGTTTGAGGTACTGCGCCTGGCGGAACGAGAGGTGGTACTGCACGCGGCAGTATGCCGGCGGGCCGCCGCCGTACTGCGGGTGGGCAAGCGCAAACTCCACCTCGTGGCAGATGGCGTCGACCAACTTGGCAAGACCGCCGCCGTTCACGAACGCGTCGTACAGCTCGTCAAACAGCACCAGCACCTGATCAAGGATGTGGAGCGCGGCCGCCAACACCTGCCGCTTGCTCAGGCGCGCGCTGAGAAAGTCGAGAAGAAAGCCAACCAACCCGGCGCTCGTCAACAGCGCCGCGAACGTCCGCGTCTCCAACACGTGGCCCATCACCGACACGAGAAACTCGGCGCAGGGCTCCTCTTCCAACAGCGCGTCGTCGTCCTTCACCTGGCGATACACGTGGCGCAAGATCTGGAAAAGCGTGCCGTGACTCACGTTCGCGCTCAAGGCGCGCACCACGTCGCCAACCCAGCAGTGGCGCTGCGCAAGCGCACCGAGTGCCGTCACAGCCGCACTGTGCACGGCCATGTCCACGCCGCTTGCCTGCGGCAGCACGAGATCCACAAGGTGGCTGAAAACATACGGCTCGCGCTCGATCAACACGGTGCTGGAATGGTCGGGGTCCCACGCATACACAAGGAACAGGAGCGCGTAGCACTTGAGCTGCACAAGCTGCAGCCGCAATTCCATGGCGGCGGCATCCAGCGACGCAAATGCCTTGGCTGCGGGCGCGCGCAAGCCCACGAGCCCCCAGGCCTCGGCGGCCACGTCGGCCGTGGCCTGCGCATACATAGCAGAGAGCGGAAGCTCGCGCACCTGCTCTGCGGCAAGGCGGAACCGGGCGACACCCTCCGGAGCGGGCGTCTTGGCCGACGGCACGAGCTTGGGGCGCTTCTGCTGCTTCATCAGGCTGCGGCGCTTGTTGCGGCGCGCCTGCTTGCCGGTCTCGGGCACAGCAGAGCGGAAGTACTCCACGTCGAGCACCAGCCACGACGCCGGCGGCGGCTTGGCCCCCGCGAGCGCGTCCAACAATGTATAGTGCTCGTCCAGCAGCAGCGCCGCGGCGTGCGTGAGCGGCGCGGGAAGGTGCAACGCCATCTGCTCCAACACGGCCAATGCGGCGGGCGGTGGCGCCAACTTGTTGGTGGTGAACAGCGCGAGGTGCAGCTCTGCCACAAGCTGCAAGACCCGCACGGCCGCGAGGCGCACCGCCACCAGCAGCAGCTTGAGCAAGTCGTACACGTGCAGCGTCAGCGCATACACGCTGCGGCTGCTGCAGTGCTTCATGAGGAGTGCGGTGTACTCGAGACAGCTGCACACGATCCGCTCGTCGGCAGCCAGCCACTCGAGCAACCGCGGCTGGTCCTCGGCGAGGTGGTGCGCTGCGACGGCCTCCTCCAAGATGGTGTCAAAGCGGTTGAGCACCGGTGCCCACACAACCAAGTTGCCGCGGGGGCGCTCCCATCCAGACGCCTCTCGGAGCGTGTCCGGGAGCTCTGCGGGCGGCGCCAGCGTGATGCGCTCGATGAGCGCGGCGACCGGCTGGGTCGACTGCTGGAGGTAGAAGTGGTCTCGTTTGGAAATGATCATGGCGGCAGGAAGCAACCAATGGTGGGTGTGAAAAGACGCAGTGCAGAAGCGGGGGGAACGGGGCGTGCGGAATGCTTGCTCGTGCTCTGCCTTCTCTCTGTGCCGCGGAAGAGGGGATGTTGGGCAAGCGCAACCTGCATCCAAGTCGCCACGCGCGCACCGCACTCCATGGGCCACACGCGGGACTCGGCGTGGCTGTACCGCCACCACCAGCACCCGTGGCACGTGGTGCTCCAGGAGGAGTGGACTGACGACCCGCTCCCGCCGAGCGAGATCGACATTGGCGTGTTGGCGTACGAGAGCGCGCAGCAGCTCCAGCGCCTGCGGCAGCGGCACGGCGGGCCGGGGCACGCGGGCCTCCCGCTGTTTGCGGAGGTGGACGGCGTGTACTCGCCGCAGGAGGGCGCTGCATTCGACGGCGACGAGGACGAGGTGGCTGCGAGCCAGGCCATGCCTGCGCACCACCACTACGCGTCGAGCGGCACGTTTGGCGCGCTGCGCGCCTACCGCAAGCCGGCGCCGCCCGTGTGGCGCGACCTCCGGATGCGGCTGTTGCTTGAGGAGTCTGCACTGTTGCACGACGAGACAATGTTGGTGTGGGCTGGGCGCGTCGAGGAGCCGGCAGGCGCGGGCGCCGCGGGCGTCGCAGGCGCCACGGGTGCTGCGGGCATCGCGGGCACCGCCAGCGCCAACAGCTCGGGCGTATTTGACATGAGCCACGACTTTGCCAACATGTCCACGTCCTCCGCCAGCCACCCGGCGGCCCGGGCGGGGGGCAGCGTTGGGCGCTCGGCGTCGATCGGCGGCGCCGGCGCCGACCCGGCGCCCGATATGAGCCCCGTGGCCGCCAGCGGGCTGTCCCTGCCCACGGCGGGCGAGCTGTCGGCGCCGCGGCTGTCCCGCCGGCGGACGCACCTGGCACGTGTATTGCGGTGAACTACGGCGGCCACTATCCCGACTGGGCCACGACGTTGGTGTCGCTGAGGTGCCACATCAACAACTCCACCACGGTCTGGTACGGGGCAAACCGCTGGAAGTATGCGTGGCCGTGCTCGTCGGGAATCACCCTCCAGTCGCGGTTGGCGGCAGCGGCAATCTTCAGCTTCTTGCGCTTCGTCCCGGGCGCGAGCACCACCTCCTTCCGAAGCGCGGCATAGAGCTCGGGGTTGTGGTGCGTAAAGTAGCGCAGCAAGCCGCGCGCCACGCCCAAGTCGTCCAACGTGTACACGTTCAACCGGCGGAGGCCAAAGATGAGGAACATGTTGGCGCTCCACTCGCCAATGCCCTTGATGGCCACCAACTGCGCCACAGCCTCGTCCTGCGGGCCGTGCTCGAGCACCTCCTCCGTCACCCGGCCCTCCTCGAAGTGGGTCGCGATGCACTTGAGGTATTCGGCCTTGCGGCCGCTCAATCCGCACGCGCGGAGCGACTCGTCGCGGGCAGCAAGCACCTGGGCCGGTGTCGGGAACGGGAGGCCGTCGTCGCCACGCTCGGCGTCGTAGTCGGGGTGCTGCTGCTGGTAGAAGAACACCACGACGCGGCGCTTGATGGTGCGAGCCGCTGCGCCGCTCACCTGCTGCGAGATGACGCCCGAGCAGAGCAGCTGGAACCAGAACTGCTGTTTCCCCTGGGCGGCAAGCTCCGCGAGGTGCTCCTGCTCGCGCTGGCGCGTGAACACGCGGAACGGCTCCGCCACGCACGCGTCGTACAAGCAGGGGTCCACCGAGAGCACGTGCTCCACGGCGGTACAGAACTCGGGCGGGTGGTTCGCGCGGAAGCTCTCAGGGAGCGCGGGCGCCGTGGCGTGCGGCGTGAGCGGCACGAGCGGCGTCTTGGGCTTCTTGGGCGATTGCGTGCGGGCAGGCAGCGGCGAGGCTTTCTTGCGGGGGGACGTCGCAGGGGGCACGTCCGGGGCGACGGGGGCGACGAGCGGGGAGACGGCCGCGCCCTCGTGCGCGGAGCGGCTGGCCACACGGCTGGCGGAGCGGAGCTGCATGGTCAGTTTGCCACTCGTCCTGCAGGCAGACCCCGCGGTGTTGTGCGGGTGTGCAGCGGCGACGCGGGGACGCGGCGGTGTGTTGTGCCGCGTGTTGTGCCGCGTGCTGTGCTGCGTGTTGTGCCGCGTGCTGTGCCGCGTGCTGTGCGGCGGTGTGCTGTGCGGCCACGCGGCACCAGGCCACTGCCGTCTGGCGAGCGTCGGAACGTCGGCGAGCGCCCTCCATTGAAGCAGCCGGATCGGGATTCGTCAATGGTTTGGGTCGAGCGCCGGCGCACGGCCACGGGCGTTAGGGGGCGAGGGCCGGGGTTTCAGACCAGCCGGTCGCGGCTGGGGGTGGGCGCCCCAAATGCAGTGGCCGCGTATAAGAGGCGGCGGCCGTGCGGGAAGCAGCCGCGCCACCGATCTCCCCAACCATGAAGTCTGCCTCCGCCTCCAACGCCACCGCCGCCGCCAAGAAGCAGAACAACGACGACAAGGACAACTTGTTCTGGGGCGGCCACATCTTCCCCATCCTGTGCACCATTGCGTAGGACGTGCGCGTGTTTCGTGTCTGCGGGGCCGGGCGAGCGTGCCCAGCGCACCAGCACCCGGCCCCGGAGCGTCGTTTGTTTGTTGTATAGCCATAAAAACCCATAAACCCCCGTCTGCCGTAGGCCAGGACGTCCGTGGGGCGGATCGGCTGGGATCGGCCGGGATCGGCCAACGTCCGCAAGGGTCCATGGTGCAGCGGGCCGCTGCAGCGCCGC